>VZTB01010940.1:77303-88109 GCA_013397245.1 Thryothorus ludovicianus
CTATTGCTATTGCTATTGCTATTGCTATTACTATTACTATTACTATTACTATTACTACTATTATTACTATGAAGGATTCAGGACTTACCCTCAAGCAGTTTACCTTGGAATAATCCCCACAAGGACAGAGTTTAGACAAAAATGATTCAATGGGAAGGGAAAAATGGGTGGATTCTTCCCCCTTCCTTTCCCAGGCACTGCACCCCGTCCATGGAGCCTTTCCCTGGAAGAATTCCTTTGGGCGTTCTCCCATCTTTTCCTCGTGGAGTTTTTCCCCTTGGAGCTTTTCCACTTGGAGCTTTCCCTTGTGGAACTTTTCCCTGGCAGGAATCTTCTGGGGATGCTCCCATCTTTTCCTTATGGAGTTTTTCCCCTTGCAGAATTCCTCTGGGGATGCTCCCATCTTTTCCTCATGGAGCTTTTCCTTGTGGAGCTTTTTCTCTTGGAGCTTTTCTTCTTGGAGCTTTTTCCTGGAAGGACTCTTCCAAGGATTCTCCCATCTTTCCTCATAGAGCTTTTCCCTTGCAGAATTCCTCTGAGGATGTTCCCATCTTTTCCTTGTGGAGTTTTTCCCTCACAGAATTCCTTTGGGGATTCTCCCATCTTTTCCTCATGGAGTTTTCCCCTGGTAGGACTCTTCCAGGGATGCTCCCATTTTTCTTCGTGGAGCTTTTCCCCTTGGAGCTTTTCCTCTTGGACCTTTCCCTTGTGGAGCTTTTTCCTGGACTCTTTTGTGGATTCTCCCATCTTTTTCCTGTGGAATTTTTCCCTTGCAGAATTCCCCTGGGGATTCTCCCATCATTTTCCTGTGGAATTTTTCCCTTGCAGAATTCCTCTGGGGATTCTCCCATCTTTCCTCTGGAGCTTTTCCCTTGCAGAATTCCTCCGGGGGTGCTCCCATCTTTTCCCTGTGGAGTTTTTCCCTGGCAGAATTCCTCCGGGGGTGCTCCCATCTTTCCCCCTGGGGCTCCTGGCTCCGAGTGTCCCCAGGCCAGCCCATGCCCCGGAGCTTTGTGTACTCCCTGTCACCATGGCCACCCTGCCAGGGGGACCTGGGCACGGCGCAGGTGGCCCCGGCCATGGGGAGCTTTGTTACAAGAGAGGTTTCCATGGGCAAAGTCAACATGGGAAACACACCCAGAGTTTGGAATTTCCATCCAAACGGCTCCAGGGGAGGGGGAGCCCGGCTGGGGTGGCACTGGTGGCAATCCCAGCTCACATCTCTGGGGCTCCAGCCTGGAATTCCCACCAGGAATCCCCAAAAGGCAGAGGAAGAGCTCAGAGGGATGAGTGTCCTGTGCTGTGCCAGCTCATCTTCACCTCCTGCCCCTCTGCCCCTGGGTTTTGGGGTCTGCCCAGACATTTCTCTTGGTGTGCCCTTGACCTCCTCAGCTCTGAGAATCATGGCACACAAACAGAGGGAGAAAACCCAGAAAATTTAAAGAGTTATGGCAACAGCTCTTAGACTCTGTAAAATCAACCCAGGTAGCTTTGCAGTCCTTCCTTTGTTGTTTAATTTTAGAACATCCTGGGTTAACACCACTGGGGTTTTTAGGTTTATTTTATAACTTAAATCACAAAATCTTAAATTAAACTCTAGCAATATGGAGTACTCAAACCCTTAACATTTTTGTGGTGGTGATCAGAATCATCTGGTTCGCTCCAGTCCAAAATAATTCTTTTTACAGAGACTGCATGGTTTAAGTACAGGTGTTTAAGTTTGTAACCTCCAGGTATGAGGTTTCTTCTGCCCTCTCACTTAGTGGTCCGTGGAATTGGTGCTTCTGAACGTGACCAGGACAGTGACCAAAGAAATGCAATCTGCTTTTCCCTCAGGAGATTGTCACCGAGGATGCTTCTCCATATGGAAACCACTCAGGCTTTCTGATTTTTATATCAATATCTACCAACTGCAGCTGCTTACCTGGAGGAGCTGCCTGCCATCCACCACCCACAAAAATCAAAAGGTTTGCAGAGGGGAGGTTGCTGCACTTGGTCTCTTTATTTCCATGCACTCAATCCTGTACAGCAGGAAAACGGCAAAAAAATTCCTGCAGGGGTGGCTCCTGCCAGAGTGTGTTTGGGGGAGCTGTGTTTGCTCTTGGTTTGGGCTGCAGTTACTACAGAAACTCTGCCTGAGTCTGTCCCTCCGTGGCTCAAGCCTGGGCTTGCCTGCTGACCCAGGGGACACCTCATTAAATCTGGCTCAGGGTGCTCCTGCTGAGCTGGGCGCCTGCTTCCATCCCACTGAAGGCTTTGGACAATTCCCCCCGGTTCCAGCGAGCTCTGGAGCAGTCCCACGGATCTCCAGGCACTGATTTGCAGTGCTTTGGCTTTTCCTCTGTTCCTAATAAGGATTAAAACAGCATCATTTTACAAAAGGCACAAATATCTCCTCATTCATCTCCTCTCAGTCAGATACTTGGCTGTCCATCCCAGGTTTTGCTAAATCTGCTGGGATGAAAACAAGTTTCTGTTTGGATGCTGCTGGGAATGAGTGGGAACACAATTTGTTGGCTGCTCTTTAATGGATCTCTCTCTCTCCTTGCCGTGGGCTGTGCCAGTTTTGGTTCTGACATTTTCTTCCTCAGCATTTACTGCCCAAATCCAGGGCTGTGTTTTCTGCCAGTCAGTGGCACCTGACAGTGCTGGGAAGGCTTGGAGCTGATGAATCTCCCTCATTTAAGGAGCCAGTTTTTCCTGTCACTGCCATGGGGTGCCAGAATCACCCTCTGCTGTTCTGCCACATGAACAGGAAAAAATGCTGGAACTCCTGCATGATATTAAAAATACCAAGTTAAAAAGCTCTCAGAACTTCTGCATCGACCACAGTTTGAATAATCAGAGCCAGCTGGGTGAATTGCTGAGAACTTTGCCTAAATTTTCCCGTGGCTGTTGTAGCAAATGTGTCGAATTTGACCTCTCAGCATCCAAGAAATATCACCTGGCACGGCTGGTTTCTCAGGTGAGGCTGTGCTTGCTGCTCACCCGCAGTTCCTGGGTCAGCCATGGGAACGAGGAACCCAGCAGGAGGAGGTGGAGGAGGGATCCAGCTTCCCTCTGATGTCCCTCGTGGATTCCAGCCCTTCCCTCCTTTGTCACAGGATTTCCCCTCTCACAGGGCCTGCCTGGACTTGCTGGGTTGATTTTGAGATGCCTCAAAAGCCCACCCTGGCATTTGGGACAGGACCGTCCCTGGAGGATTCCAGAGGCTGAAACGTGGCAGGGTCAGAAATTGTGATCAAATTATCCCACCCAGGGCAGGGGATGGATCCTCACCACGCCTGCTGCTCCTCTCCACTGGGAATGCTGCTTTAGCTTGGAGAGCTTGAGAATAAAAGGAAATCAAAGCTGAGAGGAAGAGGTGATGTCTTTTAATAGGTTATAATCTAATATTGAGGAAAAACATCATGAAATCAGAGGAATCAGACTTTGGCCAGACAGAGAAAATCATCCCTAGAGGAATCCCAGTCTGTGTGTCTGGGATTGTCCAGAAAACCCTGAGTGGACTAAACTTACTGAGAAGAACTTCAGAAATTAAAATTATGTGCCTCACCCATCGTTTTTATCTGTCAAATCTTGCTCTTTGATATCTCCCTGAAGATTAATTTTGTCAGCTCAGTTAAAACCCCACAGATTTGTGGTGGTTGCCTCCAGTTTTTTGTAACACCTTCTCCTGCAGTTCAGCCACACTGCAGCAAAATCAACATGATCAAAACTTTAAAGTCACTTGAGAACTTTTATTTTTGGTGGTTTTTTGACATGTCACAGTAGAACAGATTTTTAAAAACAGAAAATCTGATGTGGCTGCAGCGTTTGCAAGGGAATCCGCTCAGCTCAGAAAATGACATTTCAAAAGGAAGTTTAATCTGCAGAATAAAAGTCAGGCCTCGGGCATGAGGAGCCAGTTTGGCTGTCCAAGAATGCTCCAGAGCTAATTCTGGATGCAGACAGAGTCAGAACCCTCACAGCCTGCACAGACAGAAAATGTTGGGTGGAAATTCCTCCCAGCAGCGGTTTCCTGTTGTCCTCCAACGTCCCCCAAAAATCCCAGAGCAGGCTGCCCCTGCCCTCTGTTCTCCCTGAAAAAGGAAGGAATGACTCAGGGAACAAAATCCTTCTGTGTCATCCCGGGAGCACATGATGAGGGAACCCTTGTGGTCACAACACTGGGGGTTCTATGAGGGGAAAAAAAAAACCTGGAAGCTTTTCCTGAGCATCCCTTCTCTGTCTCAACCTCGGATTTCTGTTTTTCATAGAAAGGGAAAGGTCCCCCCTCGCTGAGGAGGCGTTTTGATATGTGAGACAAAGGAAGAGAAGGAATATGGGGCAGTTTTGTGGTTGTTTATTCATTCCTTAAAAGCAGAATTTCTACTGAAAGCTTCGGCATTTTATTTTTATTTTTCTGTGTGTGTGCATGATGCGGGAAGAAATTAGAGAGTGAGGAAGGAACTGTGTGAGGGGAGAGAAATGAAACCCAGGAAGAGGCAGAAATTTGTGTTTTAGGGACACGGTTTGTGCCTTTGGGCTCTGTGTTCCTCATCCTCTGCCTGGCATCACCCCAGGAGGGAGGGGCAGCCCCAGCCCCCTTGAGAGCCAATTTTGAACTCTCAGCTCTTTCTGCCTCCATTTGTTCTTTTGTCTGGGCACTTCCTGGGATCTGACACTGGAGCCACAACTTCCTGAGGCAGCAAAAAGGGAAAAAAAATTATCTATGTCCAGGGAAGTATGGCTTAGGGTTTTGGAACAACGAGCCCAATTCTCACCTTTGAGGAACTGAGACATTCCCTCTGTTTTAAACACCTGAAAATAAGTAATAAATCCTATAAATCTCTGCTGGTAATGGGAAGTAGGAAGATCAGTGATGTGATAAATCCAGAATCAAGCAGTTTTCTAAATAAGGAGCCCCAGATGTGAAGGTTTCCCATGGAAAATGATCATGTTAAGTCTGCTAGAAGCAGTCCAGCACAATTCTAATCACTAATTAAGAAGTGCTGTTTTCCTGGTGGTGAATATTAAATATTGCATGTGGATTTATGAATATTAAATATTGCTCGTGGATTTATGGGGTAGACTGATGGACACAACAGAATTCAGAATGGAACCAATTAAATCACCCTCAAAGGAGGAGCTGATGCTGGGATAAAGCCGAGGAGATTGGGAATACCTTTGAAAATGTTAATTAACCCAACAAACACCTGCAGCTCCTGCACACCTGAATACTCTTACATTCCTCAGCTCCACATGATTCCTGTGCCATAAAAAGCCTGAGCAACCCCTGCCAGGGAAAGAGGCCTTTGGGTGTTGGGGTTCTCACTGTGTAACTAAGCCAGTGTGGTATTTTAGCTGTTTTCTTGGTGTCTCTTTTAAGCTCTTTGTGAAGTTTATCTCAAGTTTTTACTCTCTCTGCTGTGAAAAAGCAATTTTTTTGGTCTCTTCCTACATAAAAACTATATATTTGTAAGTTCTCTTGCCAAATAAGAACTATCATATTTTAAACTTTTTATCTTCTCTCTCAACTTGCTTCATGCTGTTGCCTTCTAGTAATGCATTAAACTGGTTTTTATATCCCAAACTAAATTTAATTTGCTGTTTGGCAGTCAGGCTTATCCTGGCTCGTGCAGGTTTTTCAGCATCAATTTTTGGAACAGGGGAGTGCCTTAATGTTATTAAATCTGTCTGGTGGGGTGTTCCATCTCTGCTGCAGCAGCTCGAGCTCCTCCTGTCCTGCAATTTAAGATGAAAGATGAAATTGCTGCCGCGGTTTTCTTCGTCACAAAGCTGGTGAAGAGGGAAGACAAGCTGAGCAAGGATAAAATTGAGAAGTTTGCAGAGAAACTGACCATGATCCTGTTTGAAAAGTACAGAAATCACTGGTACCCAGAGAACCCCTCCCGAGGCCACGCCTTCAGGTGAGAGGGGATCAGGAGAAGATTCTGGAGCCTTGGGGTGGAATCCAAGCAGCAGTTCCTGGAGGCCTTGAAGTGAAATAAATAATGCAAAGGGAGCCACCAGCACACCCCTTGGGCCTGAAGGGAGAATTATTCATTGGTGACAATTCCTTTTTGTTTTTAACCTGTAAATGTGTGATTAGAGAAATGAGGTGCTGTCCTGGTTTAGGGCAAATTTGGGAGAATTATCAGAACTTAAACTGATGAATGGGGACACAATTCAGCATCAACCCAGGACAGGTGGGGATCTTAAATGTCTCAAGTCACCTCTGACTCCCTGGATGCAAAATTCAAGTGGTCTTAGGGTGACTTTTGGGATGGTTCTGTTTCAAACATTAAAGCAGCAGCTTGCCTCATCAGCTACTGATGAGAATTAACACCAAAGTGCTAATTGAGCTGCTAAATGAGCTCGTGAGGCTGAATTGCTGCTGGGGCTCCAAGTGACAACCTGCACCCACAGGTTCAGAGTGCTGGGACAATAAATGGAGATTTTTGGGCGGGCTCTACACGAGCAGAACCCTCAAAGCCGGGGTGAAATCCCAGCTCCAGCTGCACTTTGCTGCTCCCCAGGTGCATCAGGATCAACAAACAGCAGCCACGGGACCCTCTGCTGGAGCAGGCTTGTGTGGAGAGCCGGGTGGCTCTCAGCCTGCTGGGCTTGCCCAAGGAGATGACGCTGTGGGTGGATCCCTTCCAGGTGTGCTGCAGGTGAGCTCACAGCCAAAATCCACCCAAAGCTGCTGACACCCGAGGGTTTGGGCATTTTTTGGGGTGAGCCCCGAGCAGCAGCACCCACCTGCAGCCCCTGCAGGTTACAAACAATATTACAAAGCTGGCTTTTCACAGATATTCAGGTGAGTTGCATATAAAGTTGTTATAAATATATTGTGGTGTTAGATTATTTTTCTTTTTACACCTATGTACAGTGGATATTAAATGTGTGGTATGGAAATGGATTTAAAGATAGAGTTTTCTCTAGGAGGAAAGTAAGTTGATAAAGTGTCTTTGTAGTGAGTGTTCTGACTGGTCAGGACAACACCCAGTGCAGACCCTGCTGCTGATATAAAAAACATTTGCTGCTCCCAGTTCCCAGAACAGACCATCTGTAGAAATTATAGACCAAGGCCCAAATTAAGACTGATTAAAAGGATTAATTAAAACCACAGCCAAGAAACACGCATGCTCTAAAAAGGCAGGACCAAGGAGTGGCCATGCAAAGCAGCTCCCAGAAACATGGAAATAAATTCTTAGAAAAATTCAAATATCCATATTTAAGGGGGGGTTCTCTAGGACATGTGTGCTCTTGGCCATGGCTTTTGCTTTATTGCCTTGTCCTTATTGTCTTTTTTAAACCTTTCCAATGGTACCAAAACGGTGAGCTGGGTTTTTCACGCAGGTACGGCGAGAGGACCGAGCCCTTCACCGTGGCACGCTTTGATGGGGAGCAGAGCCCCGAGCTGCCCCAGCAGATCAGCCTGGCCGTGGGCAGGGCAGCCCTGGACTATCACTCGGGCACCTCCTCGGATGAGGAGAGCTTCAGCAAGGAGCCCAAAGCCATCCCCACCGTCAGCAACCCCAACAGCATCTACCAGGTGAGCCGGGGCCCTGGGGCTCTGCTCTGCGGGCACCTTCCCACCCAGAATCTCTCCCAATCCAAAATCTCTCCAGAGGGGTTCTGGCAGGTGGGGCTCAGGCTCTTCTCCTCCCGGGGTAAGAGGAAACAGCCTCAAGCTGCTCCAGGAGAGGTTCAGGTTTGATTCCTGCCCAGGAAGGGTTTTCCTGCCCAGGAAGGATTTTCCTGCCCTGGTACGTGGGGTCACTGACCCCTGAAAGAGTGTACAGCTAAATTCTAAATGTCAACATTTTCCATGTTTTGTGAAACACAGTTAAAAACTTTGGACCTGTTTCTGACTGGTTCTCATTCCACCACTCCATTTAACACCTGTGTATTAACCCTTTGAAGACTTCAACAATTGTTTCCACGGGGTGGTGACCACCCCTGGCGGAGTCCCTGTCCCTGGAGGGGTTTAAGAGATGTGGCCCTTGGGGCCCTGCCTTAGGGGAAGGTTTGTTCTGGAAAGGCTTTTTCCAACCTCAGTGGTGCTGTGAGGGGGATGGAGCTTTGCTGGGAGGCAGCAGAGTGGCTCAGGGTGGAATTGGGGTGGCCTGGCTGCTCCCCCCTCTTTCCCCAGCACATTTTTGGTGCCTGGAGAGGCTCCCTGGAACAGAGGCTGGGCAGAGTTAAAGGAATAAAGCAGGGATTTAGGGATTTTTTTATTAAAAGGCCTCCAAAGGACACACCTTGGGCAGTGCGAGAGCCTGGAGAGGGTTGCACCCAGGATGGATCCTGGTCAGGACTTTTCAGACTTTTATAAGTTTTGGTTCATTTTCTTGCTGGAGTTAATTGTCCAAGTTATGCAGCCCCACCCTCTTGGCTTGCTCCCATAAATTCTCTGCTCTTTATCCTTTTGGGTAACAGCTGTTCTTGATTCTCGGGCTGGAAAAGAATTGTTTTGCCCACCTACCCCGCCAAGAGAGCTTCCTACCCCCTTAGGAAAAGTTCAGAGTTACACACCAAGATAAAATTTGAACAACACAAAAATTGAAACATAAGGCATCATTTCCTCCCTTTAGAGGCTTGACATAATAATAATACATAAACATCTAACAATAGTAAATAACTAATAATAATAATGAACAGTAAATATCTAACAGTGGTAAGATAAGGAATAAATGAGTAATAAATATCTAACAGTGGTAGTGCCCTGCACAGTCAGGTATCATGTACAGAAGAATAATGATTATTATGAGCATTTTAACTTTCTTTCCCCTTTTTGCTGCTCAGTTTGGTGACTTCTGCAAGGCTCCCTTCCAGCCCTGGTGGCCGTACCTGCACAGGAAGCCCCAGGTGGCCGAGGGTCCCCACTTTGGCCAGCACAGGGGCTACAGGACTTACCGGCCCATGGGGGCCTCTGCTGGCCCCTGCCTGGACAGGTACCACTGGATCAACACCAAAAAATAGACCCGGGGCTCCCCTGGCTCTTTGGGACCCTGATTTTTGTGAGGGGGTGAAGGCTGGCACTGCAAAACCTCACAAAAATAACTCCCTTAACTTAACTCCCTTAACTTCCTGTCTATCCCCTGTCTCTGATTCTGTATTTATCGATATTGTGGGCTGGGGTTCAGCTGAGATTTTAAATGTTTTCAATTGATAAGATTGAAGATGTAATGTGAGACTCTACTTGTGAGTTAAAAAGGAAATGCATAAATAAAGAAATCTGCCAATGATTTTTTCTCTAAGCCAGCTGCTGGTGGTGCCTTGAGGGTGTTGAGGGGATTTTCAGCACGTGAAGGAAAATAAAAACACCCCCAAGCTGCTTTGAGAGACAAAATTTTTTGTCTTTGCTGCCTTCTGGCAAAGGTGTGAGGAGCCAAGACCTAAACACCACCAGCAGAAATGTCTGGGGTATTTAGTGACTCACAAAAATATTGAAATTGGGATGTGCCCCCATGAGTTTTGTACTGATGGGGGGGGAAAAAAAGTTTAGAGTGATTTTGCTCTTTCCTCACTCGCTTTTTATCTACTCTGCAGGCTGGGCTGCTGTTTCACTGATGGGGAAATATTGAAAATTTTGTGTTTTGGGGTTTGGCTGTGGAATTTGGGAGGAGGAGAGGCTGATTGCCCAGGTTTGAGAGCAGGAATAATCTTGGACAGTGCATTCGTGGCAGCACAGAGCTGAAATAAAGCAACTTCAGGAGTTGCTGCAATGGTGGAAAATAATATTTCTTGCACTAATTGCACGGATATAATTCACCCAAGGAATGTATCTGTAGTTTTTGCTGCGTCATAAAATCAGAAAACTGCAACTCTCAGCTGCAGAGGCCTCAGAACACCTCGTGCAGTGATGCATTAGTTTAAAGAATAATTTATTTCACACTGGGGATGGAGTGATTCTATTTTTTGCTCCCGTTCCTGGAAACTCCGAGTCTGGGCTTTTGCAGCAATATTTCTTCTCAGCACTCGGCTGTGGCCAGATTTCCTCTGGCCAAAATCTTGTCACTTAAATTACTGCCCTGATTTAATGAGCCTCTGGGATGGAGAGGGAGAAACCATTGGAATTAAAGCAAAAAAAAAAAGAGGATTTACTTGGGATTGAGGCAAATGCAGAGGAGCAGGAACCAAACCACAAAGTTTTGAGCATCACAATTTCCTGCCCTGGGCTATTTCCTCTTCCAATGCATTTATTTGTTTTACCAAGCTCTCCTTCTCCAGGCTGGTTATTTCAAGGTAATAAGAGAGCAAATCTTCGTTGCCTTTGCTGTTTAAAAATTGCTGCTCATCCTCAAAGATCTGCAGCAGCTCCTGAGTTAATTCATCCACTTTATCCTTCAGCTCTGCAGGGCACGAGGAACTGGCAGCTCCCTCTTCCAGGCTAAAAAAAAAAAAAAAGGGAAATGTTTGGATTGAGAGAGAAGAAAATGCCTGGGTTAAAATTTTATCTTCGCAGGAGCAAACTAGGAATTTTAGTGTATAAGGTAGAGAAATCATAAATTTGAATGGTAAATAATAATAGGAATTGGACAAATTTCAGTGTATAAGGTAGAGAAATCATCATTTTGAATGGCAAATAATAGTAGAAAATGGACAGATTTCAGTGTACAGAGTAGAGAAATCATAAATTTGAATAGTAAATAATAATAGGAAATGAACAAATTTTAGTGTACGAGGTAGAAAAATCGTAAATTTGAATAATGACTTATTTATTAATTTATATTTTATTTAAATAATAGAAAATGGTGCTCACTGTGCCCTCTGCCCACTGCTGCTCAGGGGGTGAAGGAAATTCTCTTTTTT
>VZTB01010941.1:6519-94019 GCA_013397245.1 Thryothorus ludovicianus
TTTTTTTGGTCGGATTTGTCCTGTGTGCCTTTGACGGAAAAGGCACGTAGAGAGAGAGAGAGAGAGAGCGCGACAGAGGGGGAGAGAGAGAGACGTGTCACTGCTTTGGAGCTCATTATCATTCTTAATAAGTCTTAAGGAATAAAGAGGAGCATTGAGTGTAAATGCTGGGTAATCCTAACACTCCTCAAGGTGAGAGGAGTCTCGAGGACACAGAAAGAGAATGAGGAGGAGGGGGCTACTGTTGCAGCAGGAGAAGAGAAGTGGATGAGAGTGGTTTTTAGGGGAGTGGGCACAGGTCATTCGGGCTTGTGCCTCCGGGACGCTTTGGGTTCGTTCCACTGGCCTGTGCTGGGACAAGCTGTCGCCAAGTTTGCATCCTAGAGATTTCCCAAGTTTGCACCCGAGCAGCCCAGCTGGATCTTGGGGCTGAAGTGTTGGCCTGCAATGGTGCCGTTATCTGGTGGGGATGAGTTTAAGATCGAGTCGCTGTCCCGGTGCTGCCGGGCTCCCCGGGCCGTGCTGTGCCGGGCTCCCCGGGCCGTGCTGTGCCGGGCCCGCCCCGGCGCTGCTTCCCTCACCTGGGGCCGCTCCTCGAGCGGCGCTCCCTGCCCTTCGCTCCTTTCCTTGTCGGGCTGCTGGGATGGCTCAACTCCCTCTCTTTGCCTGAATTTCCTGAAGCATCTCCGTACGCAGCTCGGACACTAGGTGGCTTAAAGCACAGGCACGGCTCTGCTCTGCTGGCAGCTGCCGGCGTTCATTCACTCTTTCTGGTGGGCTCCCTTATTCAAACTTCAGGCTGACAGCAAAACATGGAGATGTCTTTGAATCCGTTATGGATTCAGGTATCGCACGACCTCCCTGACAGCGTGTTTACAGTCGTGTTTGGGGATATGAGCCCTTGGAGAAGGAAGAAAGAGGACACTGCTGAATTTAGAGGTTGGGCTTCTTCCTTTGATGATAAGGAGTCAGGAACCTCCTGGTGTTGCTGAGTCCTTCCCTCTCCAGGCAGATTTCACCATACACATTCTAAAGGGTGTGTGTGTGTTCCTTTTGGAAACAAAAATTTCAGGTTTGGCATCACGCTTTTTACTGTGCTGATGTGTGATGGAAGATGTTGAGCTTTCAGTGATGCCCACTGGCCCTTCTCTCTGGCCTTTTATCTCAACTCCAGTTTCAGGCAGAAGGTATTGCTGTAATTGGGAATTTTCCTAATGCATCCAAAGCCTAAAGAAGGGGAGTGGAATAGCCCTGGAAATTTTCTTTTCCCTCCTGCAGTCTCTGTTGTCTCTCTGGTTCAGCACTTAGCTTCTGGCTGAAGTAGGAGCTTTACCTTTTTAAAAATTATTCCAAATACCTTGGAACAGGTGGGAAGGAGGTGTGGATGCTGAGTTTTGATCAGTTGGCAGAAGCCAAATGCAGTAATGCAGTGAGGTGGAAGTCTTGCTAAATGCTGATTTTTCTGTGTCCAGGTGCTTGACATCAAGTTAAAGTATTGCATTGGTAATATTATTCGGTATTAAGTTATTAGTAATGGAACTGTGGAGCTTGCCTGTACTTGACAGAGAACTGCTGAGGAACTCTGTTAGGCCTGAATTCATCCTGGTTTCTCCGGTAGTGTCCTTCCAGCATGCCTCAGCCCTCATCTGGAGGGAGCAGGAGGAAACTTGAATGCAGTTTTTGTGCATCACCTGTCTTTTGAACTCTTTCCTGAGACAGCTAATGAATTGTAGCAAGGAGGCTTGGTTTCTTGTACTGAGGGATCTGCCTGCAACCCCTCTCACTCACTCTGTCCATGGCTGTGGATGAGGTGTCAGCTAATACCTTTCACGCGTGATCGAGCTGGTCTAGAATAGGACCCGGAGGTACAAGAGTCTGTGTTCACAGGGTTAGCTCTAGAGCCATACAGCTGCCAGGGCCTCGTGCATAGCAACTGCTGTAGGAAAAGGCGTAGCAGAATTCTCAGTTGTTTGGGGCCTTTGGCTCCTTGCCCACCATGGCATTTTGGGGTAGTTTTCTCTCCAGAAGGGATCCTATTTTTGTTCTGCCACCAGTTTTGAAACAACATTGGAAACAACTCCCAGATTCTAAGCCATAGGGCTTGTCATTTCAATGACAATACAACTAGTCACCTCGGAGTTGGTCTCTAAGGCTGCTCCTGATCCTTCTGTGTGTGAAGTCAGCTGGCAAGGTTGGTCTAGTGCTGGGAGGGCAGCACAGTGTCACACACACCATCATTCATCAGACTTGGGAAGGAAGGAGGTAGATGAACTCTACAGGTTTTTCAGGGAGTTTTTTGTTTTGAATGCTATCCTTTGAAAGAACAGTGGGAACTGGAANAGTCTAAGGGGGAGGGGGTTGGGGGGGGGGGAGTGGAACATGAGTAAGAAGAGGAAAGGAATGGAATTTGAGGAGAAATAATAAAAAACAAAAAAGGCTGGATTTGTAGAATGTAAATCCTCATGTGTCCTTGATCCATATTGTCAGGGANGACACAGAAAGAGAATGAGGAGGAGGGGGCTACTGTTGCAGCAGGAGAAGAGAAGTGGATGAGAGTGGTTTTTAGGGGAGTGGGCACAGGTCATTCGGGCTTGTGCCTCCGGGACGCTTTGGGTTCGTTCCACTGGCCTGTGCTGGGACAAGCTGTCGCCAAGTTTGCATCCTAGAGATTTCCCAAGTTTGCACCCGAGCAGCCCAGCTGGATCTTGGGGCTGAAGTGTTGGCCTGCAATGGTGCCGTTATCTGGTGGGGATGAGTTTAAGATCGAGTCGCTGTCCCGGTGCTGCCGGGCTCCCCGGGCCGTGCTGTGCCGGGCTCCCCGGGCCGTGCTGTGCCGGGCCCGCTCGGGCCGCGCTGTACCGGGCTCCCCGGGCCGTGCTGTGCCGGGCCCGCCCCGGCGCTGCTTCCCTCACCTGGGGCCGCTCCTCGAGCGGCGCTCCCTGCCCTTCGCTCCTTTCCTTGTCGGGCTGCTGGGATGGCTCAACTCCCTCTCTTTGCCTGAATTTCCTGAAGCATCTCCGTACGCAGCTCGGACACTAGGTGGCTTAAAGCACAGGCACGGCTCTGCTCTGCTGGCAGCTGCCGGCGTTCATTCACTCTTTCTGGTGGGCTCCCTTATTCAAACTTCAGGCTGACAGCAAAACATGGAGATGTCTTTGAATCCGTTATGGATTCAGGTATCGCACGACCTCCCTGACAGCGTGTTTACAGTCGTGTTTGGGGATATGAGCCCTTGGAGAAGGAAGAAAGAGGACACTGCTGAATTTAGAGGTTGGGCTTCTTCCTTTGATGATAAGGAGTCAGGAACCTCCTGGTGTTGCTGAGTCCTTCCCTCTCCAGGCAGATTTCACCATACACATTCTAAAGGGTGTGTGTGTGTTCCTTTTGGAAACAAAAATTTCAGGTTTGGCATCACGCTTTTTACTGTGCTGATGTGTGATGGAAGATGTTGAGCTTTCAGTGATGCCCACTGGCCCTTCTCTCTGGCCTTTTATCTCAACTCCAGTTTCAGGCAGAAGGTATTGCTGTAATTGGGAATTTTCCTAATGCATCCAAAGCCTAAAGAAGGGGAGTGGAATAGCCCTGGAAATTTTCTTTTCCCTCCTGCAGTCTCTGTTGTCTCTCTGGTTCAGCACTTAGCTTCTGGCTGAAGTAGGAGCTTTACCTTTTTAAAAATTATTCCAAATACCTTGGAACAGGTGGGAAGGAGGTGTGGATGCTGAGTTTTGATCAGTTGGCAGAAGCCAAATGCAGTAATGCAGTGAGGTGGAAGTCTTGCTAAATGCTGATTTTTCTGTGTCCAGGTGCTTGACATCAAGTTAAAGTATTGCATTGGTAATATTATTCGGTATTAAGTTATTAGTAATGGAACTGTGGAGCTTGCCTGTACTTGACAGAGAACTGCTGAGGAACTCTGTTAGGCCTGAATTCATCCTGGTTTCTCCGGTAGTGTCCTTCCAGCATGCCTCAGCCCTCATCTGGAGGGAGCAGGAGGAAACTTGAATGCAGTTTTTGTGCATCACCTGTCTTTTGAACTCTTTCCTGAGACAGCTAATGAATTGTAGCAAGGAGGCTTGGTTTCTTGTACTGAGGGATCTGCCTGCAACCCCTCTCACTCACTCTGTCCATGGCTGTGGATGAGGTGTCAGCTAATACCTTTCACGCGTGATCGAGCTGGTCTAGAATAGGACCCGGAGGTACAAGAGTCTGTGTTCACAGGGTTAGCTCTAGAGCCATACAGCTGCCAGGGCCTCGTGCATAGCAACTGCTGTAGGAAAAGGCGTAGCAGAATTCTCAGTTGTTTGGGGCCTTTGGCTCCTTGCCCACCATGGCATTTTGGGGTAGTTTTCTCTCCAGAAGGGATCCTATTTTTGTTCTGCCACCAGTTTTGAAACAACATTGGAAACAACTCCCAGATTCTAAGCCATAGGGCTTGTCATTTCAATGACAATACAACTAGTCACCTCGGAGTTGGTCTCTAAGGCTGCTCCTGATCCTTCTGTGTGTGAAGTCAGCTGGCAAGGTTGGTCTAGTGCTGGGAGGGCAGCACAGTGTCACACACACCATCATTCATCAGACTTGGGAAGGAAGGAGGTAGATGAACTCTACAGGTTTTTCAGGGAGTTTTTTGTTTTGAATGCTATCCTTTGAAAGAACAGTGGGAACTGGAAAACTTAAGAGAGAATCCTTTGATGGTCTATTTGGAACTGTGAAAGGGGGTCTTGTTTCAGCTGTCTATTAAAATGGGTTGTGTAGTGACACTTGGGAGGGCCCTCAGGAACTGTGCTAAGAGTGTGACCCAAGCATAAGTTTGCCTGCTGGACTTGGAGAAAAGTTGACTGCAAAGTGCATCCTAAAAGTACAAGATAGCCTGATTCTGATCCCTGCTTGTATTTGAAGTGAAATTTGACTTTCACTTAGGAGCCAATTCTTTTCTTCCCTGGTTTTGCTTCTGCTTCCAATAGCGACGTACTGGGACATTTTATTTCTAAGCAGCATGAACTGCCAGCCCTACACCTTCCCCAGTATGGATAGGCAGATCTTTCTAAATAAGAAGACGTGAATGTACCTGGCATAAATGCAAACTGAGCTATGTGCCTGCTATGAGCCTGTGGCCTCGAGGTATCTCCCTCCTGCCTCACTCAGCCCATCCCCATGCCAGGAAGAGTGAGGGCTGCACAGAATCACACTTCCCTGCGTGGTGCACGATGAGGCTGGCAAACAGCTCCCAGCCTGGCTGCCTCCCCATGGGAGCTGTGTCTGCAGAACATCCTCTCCAGAGGGCTGCTGGTGACGAGCCCCTCCCTCGACTCGTGGCTCAGGCTGGTCCAACTTTATCCGAGGGGAGCAGTGTCCTCTCACGCTAGTGAGCCAGCAAAATCTCTCCCAGGGGTTATTGTAACCTCTCGGCAGCGATTTGCAAACAGGCATTCGGAGATAAAGTCTTGCTGCCGAGCTCAGGGCCAGTAAGGCAGATAAGAAATGCGGCAGGTTTATGAAAGGGAAGGTGTATGAAATGCAGCCTGCATCTCCCATTTCACTGCACTATGCCAAAACACACAGTTTCTTATTTCAGTCACTGTGATCTTTCAAGGAGGTTAATTTCCATGACGAACTCTGGGCCACGTGCTTGGAGGATTTATCTAATTAGACTGACACTTTTCTTTTTTAAAAAAGAAAATTAAGCGGCACCTTGGAGGACTTAAATATTTTAAACGGTGGGAGCAGCAGTAGGTAGTGTGGTCCCTGCTCACAGACCAGGGAGAGAGGAAATTTCCCCTTTCCCAGTCTCCTGTTTAAGACCTCACCAAACATCCCCATTTACCGAATTTTCTTACTTGGTGGCTGGGTGCTAAAGAGTATTTTATCCTGCCTGAGTGCCTAATGCCTCAGCTGGCTCTTTAACTTGTGTAAACTCTTGGTGTTTTGAGCTGTTACGTATTCAGGATTGAGCAGAGGGTAAAGGAGAGACCTACTTATGCTCCTTAGCCATGTCCTAGAAAAACTGCATCCTCCCAGGGCAGTGAATGGTGCAGCCATGTAATGACTGAGGTAGGTATATGTCCCTCTCACCATATTTGGGGACCTCATGCTCCTGAATGTGTGTGTTGTGGGAGCTGGTGTGGCTGTCCTTGTCTTGTCTGTGGTCACAAAGAATTGTGAGTCCCCGGAGAACCCCCTAGCCCTTCATCCAGCCTTGCTGCAGTTGGATCATGTTTGGTCTTCCTGCTAAAAATGCTTTTCAGGCAAGAACAGGGACTCGGACCATGCTGTAATGAAAACAGAGGATCTTAGGTTGAGGCAGTTACATGCAGGCAAGTCCCGTGCTTCCCTTGCACTGGATATTTTTCACACTTGCAGGCACAGTGGATGATGCTGGTTTTGTTCCCATCAGACGGCTCCTGGAGTCCTGCTCACACTCTGCCTGCTGCTTTTCCATTATTTTGTAGCTCCTTGTGTTGCTGTGTGTGAATCCGAGTTCAGATCACTTCAGGGCTGGTAGTGCTCCAGCTGTTTATCCTTGTAAAGGAGATGGAAGGAACATCTTCTCAGGGCACTACTATATTTGTTGCACTAAACCCAGACAGTTCAGACCACATTTTCTTGCAGCCCAGGTTGGAGCAGAGTGGCATCTGTGGGGAGAAAAGTGTCCATGTAAAAGGGGAAGCATAAGAGTAGTCTTGTGAACTCTGCTGATAATACACTGAATCCTGTGGAGCTGTTCATGGTGCAAGACTCTGCACAGAGTGAGAAAAATACAGCAGCCTTATCCAAGGAAGTGGTCACTGGGGATGCCACAGTCCCCAGCTGATACACTGAGGAATCTGTAGTGGATTGAACCTGAGATTTAATTTTAATTTGTGTTTGGTGAGTAAAGGAACAAAAATAGATATTTCCTTTCCTACCCCCACCTAAGGAAAAGAAAAAGAGAAAGAAAAATAATAAAACCTACCAGGCACTCAGAGGGCTAACCAATAGGAGCTCTGTTCGGGAGCGATCGTTCTGGCTTGGTCAGCCATCCCTAACAAGTTACGGGTTGTATAAACTCCCAGCTTACAGCTGTAAATTTACTCAGTTTTGAATACAGCCACAAGCTGGCTCAGCAGGATCTGAAACTGTCTGCTCCAGTGGCCCTGCTATGCTCGAAAATCACATTTGGGGGGCCCCAGCTTTAGACACATGGAGCTGTGGAGGGCCAGATAATGGGCTGCATCCCACACAGCTCTAGATTGAAAGGAACCTCCCCAATGTAAACCATGGTGTTAATTTATCCTTTCCTGGCTTTTAGCTTCCGCGCCTTGGGTGAATGCCTCTTGATCTCCATAGCTGCAGGCCCACTGCCCCCATGCCTTTTCTGTCACTCACCTTCAGACAAGGAGCTTGGTCCAAGATAGATTCCTTTGCAGAGAGTTTGCAAAAACACCGTCTGGAACAGCATCTCTGCTGGATGCTGTAGTAGGTGGGCAGGATTTGGTCCATACACAGCCCTGGGCCCTTCCTGTAGTGGCTGCTCGGTCCTTGCTGAAGTGGAGCCAGTGGGTATTTGCTTGAGTGACTGAGAGCAAAAGGAGAGCTCTGACTTCAGGGTTTGTTGCTGCAGAAGTGACTGATCTCTCTGAACACCTGTAGTGTTGCAACATTGCATACTCCTAGATAGCTGAACTTTCGTCTTGTGGCACTGAATCCTGCTACATACAGCAGCATGTTACTTTATATTGAAAAAGAATTTAGCCCAGTCACACAGTTAACTTTGGCCATCTCTTACATGCTCAGAAATTGGACAGTTTACAGCAGTGGAGGGAAAGAGGGACATAATGCACCTGAGCCCAGCTGTCCTCTTACTGCTGACTACACTTCCTCATATTTCTAATGGGGAAGCATTTTGTCTTGGAATGAGACATAAGGTATTGTCATGTTACTCTTACTGACACCTTGGTCTTCAGCAAAAGGGAGGTGATATCTTCTGTTACCTGTAATGGGCTTGGAAGGTAGAGATGGCTTGAGGGATGACCAACCCCAGACCTCCTCAACATGCATCTGGCAGCCTCTGCCCTGGGGTGGTGCCTGGCTGTCTGAACCAGCTCCTGTCCATCTTCTGGGGCAGAATGGTGATGTCAGAGGCTATGGGGATAGTGTGGTTCCAAATGCAGCATTTGCTCCTGAATTCAACTCCCTACAAATAAATGAAAAGGAGTGGTTGCAAATCAAATGTCCAGGAGAGGTTTCCTCTCCTCTTTCCTTGTCTCCCCTGTGAATTTGTGTCGGCTCTGCCTCTGGTTCCTGAAGGGTTAACGTGACTCATGCCCCTCTCACCAGATATGCTGCCAGGAACGATTCATCCCAGCCACTAATTGGTAGTGTTTGCTCTGCACTTTCTCACTCTGGTTTTGATGAACACATTTAACCAGGAGCTTAGTGTGCAGAGGCTCCCAGCTGACAGCACTGAGCTGGCTTTACCAAGTTGTCCTTGCTGTGTGTAAATTCAGCAGCTGGGCTTAGAGGTGGTAGGGGAGGACAAACATGCCTAGCGTCACAGCTCCTGGCCCCTTGGTTCCACTTCTTCAGAATGCTCTTACCTATGGGAATCTTTGGGCTCCGGGCCCGTAGCTGCTCTAGTCTGCAGGTGCCCTTCTGTACCTAGACAGTTGTTTACATTGGAAGCCGGTTCAGAGCCTTGGGACAAGGCTGCAGAGGTGGGAAGATAGGTGGGGAGATAGTTCTGTAGGGCCTGGTCTTACCTGAAAGCAGGGGTATGACTTGGTAGGCCTTGGGAGATCTGTTCCCAAGACCATCTGGCTGCAATCCTGGGGGATTCTTCTCCAGAAAAGAGCGTCTGACAGGCCCTGTGCCACAGAGTGGTGAAGCTACTGGTTCTGTTATGTGGAGATGACCTAATCATTCTTTCCTCTGCCACTTGGAAGCTTATGCAGGACTTCCCCAGCACAATCTTTCACTGGAGTTGTTTCAGGTAATAATAAGCTGCTCATCTGTAGGTTCTTCTAAGGGGCTTCACATGAAGAAGTCTGAGATGGTTTTAATTTTTGCCATGCAAGTGGTAGAGAAGTTGACATGTCTTTATGGAGTCAGTCTTGAGAGTAGGCATGTCCAAGCTCCTCAGTTCCTGCGTCACAGAACCTGTAGGCCACAGCAGAAACTGAAATGTTCCCCAGGGGGTATGCCAGTTTATCTGTGTTGCTGCTGGAAAATACATTCAAATTTCTACCCAAACAGGTGATTGTGACATGCAAGAAATTCATCTGAGCCCATCAGGGCTGCCACTGCTCTGATATTTCTTTACTTTTTTCTCCTTATCTCTGGTGATCTAC
This sequence comes from Thryothorus ludovicianus, assembly GCA_013397245.1. Classification (NCBI taxonomy): domain Eukaryota; kingdom Metazoa; phylum Chordata; class Aves; order Passeriformes; family Certhiidae; genus Thryothorus; species Thryothorus ludovicianus. The sequence goes on from VZTB01010941.1 coordinate 15,846, forward strand.
CCAACGAACAACAAAACAAATCCAGATGGGAAAATTTGTAAACCAGAAAGTCTGGATTCCCTGTTCCTGGAAAAGCATGATCCCTTGTTCTCAGCCGCCTCCGTGTGTCATGGGGTCTGCCATGAAGTGATGCCAGAGCTGTTGCAAGAGGCCCAGCCTGTGTCTGCCTTAAGGAAACGGAGCAGCAATGTAACGATGAGTGTGGGTTTCCAAAGGAGATATGCTGCTCTGGGGAAGCAGGATTTGCCCTCGTGAGACTTGTTCAACAAAGGCATTTGTTCTCTTTCTGTCCGTTTCAGGACCTTACTCCACATCGCTGCTGAACTGCTTATGCCTGTTGAGGGAAATTTTCTGCCTCTTCCCTCTCCCTGACTATTGATAGTCTGGAACTAAGTACATATGTCTCATTAAACACAAAAAGAGCCAGGCCAGGTCCCCACTGCACAACGTGCTGCCTGTTATCAGCCTGGAGAAAGGGAGCAAACAGGTGTAGGATAACAGTCCAACTGAGAGAGACCAAAGTGCATCATAAAATAAACAAACATCCAGTGCTCCAGCTCCCCCAAAATGCACCGTGTAGTTCCAAGGGTCTGCAGTGTGCTTTAGAATGAACGTGCTCTGAGCAAGGACCCGCTTGGGGTACTGTTTAATTTGCAGCCAGAAATGGGTTGATGATTTCCTGCATCATAGGGGTGTCTGGAAGCCCTATGCCCCTTCTGTTGTGCTTGGGGCTGCAGGAGCAATGGGAGCTCCTTGCCTCCAGAGCTTACAGTGGTGGGGAAAGAGGCCTCTTACAGGATTAACCATCTGTGAGTCTGAATTGGTTCATGAAATCATGAGTAGGGACAGTACTAAAGAAGGCATCTGAGGCTTGCCTTATCATAAGTAAAGGCTGTAACTTTTTACTGTGACCTTCACAACCCTTACTCTTTCCAGGGAAGAGCCCAGTCTCTGTGATATGACAGTCTTTCCTCCTATGATTTCTTAGGTGAAGATATTTGTACCAGGATTTTCTTTAATTTCTTTGCACCTCTTTATGCTATGTGACTCTTCTGTTGCCCCTTGTGCTTTGGGGCTGGCAGAGCTTGCTGTGGTGCTGCTGGCATTTTTGTTGCATTTAGTGAAGCAGTGGCTTGGCTTACTGTACCCCAGCAGCAGCCAGCGCTTTAGTGACTCAGCCCCTGGAATTAATGCTTACCCAACAATACCTTTTGTCCTTTGCCCAAAACTTCTGGCCAAGAAAAAGGGAAAAAGGAGGAGGGAGAAAAGAAAGAAAAGATAAAATTCTGCATTTCGTTGTCCTTTCATCACAGGTGGTGCCAGTTGGTTTTTGCTTTATTTGTACAGGGTGGGGAAAAGAGAAAAAGAAAACAAGGTGGAACTCGGACAAGGCCCAGGAAATGTTTGAACCTGACAACAAACTTCCTTTGTTCAGGGGAGCAGAGGAAAGAGAACAGAAAAAAGGGACAGAAGACCAGCTGAAACCAACCTTAGTCCTGTGCTCTTGGGCAGGTTTCTTTTTCCTACTCCTTATTGTTTGGGGTCTTTTGTATTGCTTGGTGTCTTGTTATAATTTTGTTTGCACAAAGGCTTTTATGTACTTCCTTCTAGAATGTGGACAGATGAAAGGTTTCCTGGGGACACATTTGTTATTTGGATGGGGAGGACTTGTCAGTTGTTCTATCATTTATCTATCAGTATCTATCATTTATTCATGCTTTGCATGATCTTTCTCCTCCAGCCATGAAGATCAAGATGGCTAGAGGGAAAGCATGAAGGACCATGCTTCTCAGGAGGAGAGACAGATGAGCAATTTAGGGGCTAGGCAGACAAATCCTTATTAAAATGCAGAAACCAGAGGGTTTTGTTAAGGAGAAAATGAAGAGAACCATGAGGGCAGCTGCTGGGGATACTGCCTAGAGGACTCTTGAGTACCACCAAGTGCTGTGACACAGACCGCCCTTTTTTCAGGTTGGCACAAAATATCTTGGTGAATCATCTTGCAATGTTATTCTTCAAAACGAATTTGGAGTTGTGAGATAGCTGCCCAAGGGGCACTGGAAATTAGAGTAATCTGTTGCTGTGTGGGACAAAATGAATTCTGGTGGAGTTGGATTTCAGTGAGGCCATTACAGTCAGTTCATTGGTGCGTACTGCAGGTATGACCAGGGCCATGCAGCACTCCTGGAACTCCTGGTTGGAGCACGTAGAAATGTTTTTCTGTCCAAACAGGTGATGGCAACTCTCTCCATCAGGCCCCCCTGGCAGTCCACATGTGTTACAGCTGGCCTCGGCTGGGGTGACACTCAGGGGATCTGTTTCCCTCAGGAGATGCTCTTCCCTTGGAGGCTGTCTGTACCTTCCTAAATTACCCTGTACTCCTTAGCTGTTGGTTCCATGTGGTGTTGCAGTGGTCTGGTAATGCTGGAATAGCTGGGTAGTGAGGAGTCTGAGATGAAATGCTGTTCTGTCATTTCTTCTGGAGCTTAGAAATACGCCACACAATGCTCAGTTAATCTCTGTTATCTCATTTGGGTATCACAAAACATTATGTCAAAATGAGTGAGCAAAGTTATGGATATCACCTGTATTGCAGATGCTGGCCATGCTCTCCAAAGAAAGGTTAAATATTTTGACTTGGCTTAAAGTGGGAAGATGTCCAACTTGCAGTACACAAAAAGGAAGAAAGAGGAGCCAAGAATGAGTCTCTCTCTGGAGCTGGACTGATGCAGGACTTTTCCTGTGGTGTCCTGTGGAAGTCTTTCGATTCTTTTGATAATGGCCAAATCACTGCATGCCTACTATATTAAAGCATCAAGAGATGCTGTCAATTAAAAACTTGCCCTTATGCTGGGGAAATGGATTCCCTGGATTGTATTAGTAGGAATATGGGCCCTTCTTTCCAATGTAGGTTCCCTCTGAGTTTCATCAGACAGCTCTGGAGCTGCTTTTTTCCTGACTTCACCTCTAAGCCTGGGCTGCAGGACACAATCGCAGTTAACTCAAGAGCAGAGTCTGAATTCAGTGAGCCCTAGGTGAAAGCTGGAATACTTCCACTACAAAATAGGCTATTCCAGTTTTACACCAAGGTTGGCTGCATTCTGACTTTGGTCCTCAGTCTTTGCCTTAGTTATCTATACAGTGGAGATAATAAAACTTGCCTGCAGCATGGCTTGTAGCTGAGAATTAAGGAACAGTTTCCAGCGCGGGATTGAAGGCAGCTGTAGAACACAGGCTGTATTTTTGGTGCTGGTATTATTTGTCTGGAGTTTAGAAATTAGGGTCCGAGTGAGACTAAGAAAGGCAGGTAAACACACTTGCTGTATTTTCTCTTCAGAGGCATTCCGGGGAAACTTGCCCAGGGGTCTCGAGGGAAGAGGCTGGTACTGAGGTGCTGGCAGCGGGAGCGGTAGTGGCAAGTGAGCAGCTTTTCTGCCGTCCATTCCAAGCACAGGAGGGACTGTGGGGAGTGATTTCAAAGCCACCACTATGGAGATTAAGGGGATGAGAATGTAAATCTCAAGTAAAAAGGTAATTGAATGTAATAGCAAACACTGCTCGGTCTATGTTAATTTTAGCTCTTCCCCTGGATACAAGGCGCTGTATTAGTGTTTTATTACCATTTTGTTTGCACTAATAAAATAGTAAAATTTATTTCAAGGAAGTTGAAGGATGGTTTTACAATGCAAATTTGAAGAAATTGGACTTTTCATTTACACCACTGCTATTTTAAACCCTGAAGGGTGTAAATTAGCCTTCTGTGCCTGGGTGAAATCCACTGCTTCCACAAGCAGGGGGAGGATTTGATGTGGGGGAGAAGAGAACAAAACCAGATCATCTGAATATTTCAGAGAGACAGAGATATCTGATGAGGAGAGAGAGAAAAAATCTGACTGCCTGTGCCCACTGAGTGGAAGGGCTGGAGCAGAGTGGGAAGAGCTGATGAGAAGCAGGTTTATGCTGGTGAGCAGCTTCAGACCAGGGCATGGAGGTTCCAGTGGACATGGTGTGCCCTGCCCTGTGCTGGCCATGTGGTTCCTCCTGGTGAAGGAGGTACAGCAGCTGGGGCTCAGCTGATTACCAGATACTGTCAATGACAGACAGTTCCTAGAAGGGTGAAAGCCTAGGGCAGGTTTTGCCTTCTGGCCCAGGGGACCCACACTTCCCATGCTGCCTGTACTTCTCTCTTGCTTTGCTGTCTTCATCTTCCTGCCATAGCCCAGCCCATCTGGCTGCCAGGCACTGCCTGGCTCTGATTCCCCACTGAGTCACAGTGCTGCCAGGGAAGGTGCCTACAGCCCAAGAGGCTGGTTCAGTGACCTCCCCCTTCACCCAGAACTCCTCTGTGGCATGAAATAGAAAGGGATGGGCTGATGATCTGGTCCCTTTCACCTTCGTAATGTTGTTTATAACAGTGCTGTTCTCATCACGCTTTTGCCAGTTCTTGGCCTTGACATAAATGATGCTGTAAAGGCTGGGCCACACTGAATCAAGTCCAAAGAACCTTGTTTGGTTCCAAAGGTCCTGCACTAAGCTGACCATATATCTCATGGAGGGGGGTGTCTCAGGATGTAGAAGCATCCAAACACAGCAGCTTTCTTGGACTTATCTTGAGTTTCTGCAACAGGTCTGAAAATCTTGTGGGGTAACTCTGAGGTCTTCATTCTCCTTGTGCAAAGGAAGGTGTGGAACAGGAGTTGTAACATCCCTTTTTTCAAATCCCAGAGGTTCCATTCCCCTGCTGGAGAAGGCTTTGAGTTCCTGTTTTCTAATCATGTTCACCTTGCATATACCTCAGTCTTCACACAATACTAGCATTGAAGGGAGCCATGCTGAATTTCTCCTGTCTGGGTGAATTAAGATATTTTTTCTTAATCCTGAGTGAAATTGCACATTTGTTCATTGTCCTGAGATGCTTGCTTGAAGCAAGTCTGTGTATTGTATTATGTACCTCCCCAACTCACATAAAGCTTTTCCCAGTGACAGAGGTACTGATTTGGGTATGGTGCGCTCCAAGAGCCCTATTCCTTCTGCTCTCCAGCAGACTGATGGGCAGCTCAAACACTGCTTGTTCTCTTCAGCAGTATTAGTGGTTAGCTGCGAGCCCAGTCACACTGCCGTGGGCTGCTGCTTCTGTGGAATTATTTGCTCAGGTACCCCCTTGCTGTCTGTCTGGTCTAGCTGTTGCCCTGCATTCTTGGCCAAGTGGTACTGAGTGAACTGGAGAAGAAAAACCTGCTCCAGAGATCTGATTTTGCAGAGAGGTAGATCTCCCAGCCCTCCTTTGGACTGTGAATATCATCTGTTAATTTATCCTCAGGAGGCCTTTCAGAACAGAAGCCACTGTTCACCCCATGCAAAGGCAGGATAGGTCTTTGACTTGTTACTATTTATGGTCTGGATAGCAGCAAATCTACTGGGAAAGTTGAGGCCAGGCTCCAGGTCCTTTGTCCATATGACTGTGCCACCTCTTCTAGTGTCTGGGTATCAAAGAAAGCTTCCAAAAGTTTAACCCTGCAGGCTCAGCTTACAGCACAGTCACCAGCTATGGGTTTTATCAGGCAGCCCTCTTAAACTCCTTGCCCTGTTTCTTTGGTGGATGTAGCAGAGGCTGAGCCAAGACTGAGGGCGTTACCAAAGAAAGGAAAGACTTATTTTTGGCATTGAAATGGTTTCCTATTCCAGGCGAGTCTGGGGAGCAGCGTGGTTGTGTACCCAAGGATTTAAACAGTGCATTAAGCAGAGGGGTTACACTCCGGGTGGATTTCAATCAAAAACTATAATTACATCAAATAGCAAACGGAAATGGAAAAAGGGGATTACTGACTCGACCCTGAATGTTGTTGGCTGCTGAACCTGCTCCATTATTTACACCCCCTCTATTGCCTGAGGTTGGGTGTGTATGTGTGTAGGCAGTAAGGCCCTTCCTCCTTTTTCCATTTCCTTCATGCATCTGATGAAGTCAGAGTCCCTGTGCTGGTATCAGTGCTTGGAGGAAGATTGGAATTTGCATGACTTGGATTTGGGACTTTGCAGGGCAGGTTTGATCTCCCTGGGCAACATTTCCTGGCTCCAGGCAGGAAGAAATGCCCTGCTCAGGCAGTCGTGGGAACCCCCAGGTCTACAGGCTTTCTCTCTTGTTCTGTTTTGCTATCAGACCAGTGTTTTGGACTCGTAACTGCTCATCCTCAAGGCAATTGGAAAGCTCCAGACTGCAATCAGGAAGTTCTTTCTAACCTAGAGAATTGGTAGTGTTTAAAACTGCCCTTGAGGTAGTAGAACTGTTCCGTGCCTGTGTTCAGATTCTGAGAGAGTCTGCCTTGTTTGGTACAGCCAGGCCAGTGCTACCTAGCTGGGGAATTTACCACACACCTGCACTCACAGTTCAGGCTCGCAGGCTTGCTCTCTGGTTCGAGCTGCTTCCTGCAGTACTTCAAAATACTTTGTGGATTGCAGTCTGTCACTTCTGCTTCTGGCACCACTGCACCTGTCACTTGCCTTCTGGTCTTTGTGTGCCTCGTTTAATTTGTCCTGTTCTCCCAGTTCCTCCTTGTGTCTCCCTTCCTTCTTGTCATCGACAGGTTTTGTCTCTACACGTCTGTTGGACACCTGAGTTTGGGAGGATGCATAGTGAGTGTGCTGAGGTGGCATAACTGTTTACCAGACAGGGAGGATAAGGAATGCAATCCCCCACTGCCTTCCCAAGCCTGCTTTCTCAGGTGGTTTTCCAGATGTCTAATCCCAGGTTTCATAGCCCAGCCCAGCTCCTGTTTGATGGGATCTCTTCTCTGCTCATTCTCAATGGGTGAGAAGTGCTGAAATGAAGCCTTCATTTATGCTGCAGAAGAACCTTGCTTGGTGCTGTGCTGTTCTGTCACAGCATCTGCTACACCTTTGCTGAGTGTGTTGCCCCTTTTTCATCTGTGGCGTGTTCAGAGCTGGAGGATGTGATGTGGTGTGTAGAAGAGAAACCCCAGTACATTCATGGTTGATTTACACATGGTTTGAGAAGCACTGGATGAGGACAGTGCTTTCCCTGATCTGGATAGTGGCAAATCCATACAGAGTGAGACTTTGCCAGTGCTGGCTGCAATTTCACAGCAGTGACCTCACCTTGTCGTGATCACTTGGGGAAGAAAGGTGCTTTGTAAATATAAGAAAATATTCTCTTCCTATAGACAGATGTTTGATTTTGTAATACAATACAGTGACCTGAAAAAAATCCAAACCCTATCCAAATGTAGATTTCAATGAAAATAATTAAAATACAGTAAGGAAACTCCGTTCAAAACTGAAATCCTTTTTGGCAGGTAAGGGAAAGAGAAATGTTACTGATTAGACCAAACTCCTCTTTGTTATACAAACAGGGAAAAAAATTCTTCAAGACAAACGTGTGATCTAAGACACATTTCCGATTCATTTTTTTCTTCAGCATTTTGCTGACTTTGAATATATTTTGCTCTCTCTCTGCAGTATTTAGAGTCCATGTATAGTGATCTAGGGGACTAGTTCAAGAGAACCAAACCCTTAAACAAACTGATTATCTCACTGTTCAAAAGAGTAACAGTGGGAAAAATACATGGTGACAGGTAAATTCTTACTTGAAACATTCTAAAATTTATCTTGATTTTAGGTTTGTTTTGTTACACACTCTAGAAGATAGAAAAATCCTAACAGGAAGAATGCTGTAAGAGACAGGAAAGCTGGACTTGTCCTACTTTGTGCAAGCTTGAATTTACTCCTCACTGTGCAAAGCCCTGTTTCGGCAGCCGTGAATGAACTGGAGCCAGTGGAACTCCCTAGTTCAGGGCCTTAATGGCTTTTATGATCCATCTGTGACACTTCTGTTGCTTCCTTTTTGCCTTTCCTAACTGTATTTTGGAAATGCCAGCCCATTTCTGTTCCCTTGTCCTTGTGTAAACCCCAGTTACCTTTCATCAAATGATGTGATCTGAGCAGATGCTGAATAAAAGGTTTGATTTTAAAGGGATATGATTTGCAGATGTGGAAATATCTGAGCAGAGGGTGAGGTTGAAAGAGAGGAGCAGCATGTTGAGATTCATTCACCCGTTGTGGAGAGGTGTTTTACACTTCCAGCTCTAGCTCTGGTCTTCCCAAGCAGCAGGTACTGAGACATTTGGGAGATTTGGGTCTGTACATTTATTACGGCAGATGTGTATGAACATTTCAAGTTGCTGTAACATTCTCTGTTTCTTGGGGCTTGCTCAGCCCAGCAGCTGGTGGCCGGGGAGGTGTTCTACCCACCCAAGAGCAGAACTCCTGGCAGCAGGCATCTCACCTCGGGGAAGTGATCTTTGGGGGTTACTAGTTTTATCAGCAGTCCATCCTTTTCACAGAGAAGGAAGAGAGGAGACAAATTTCATCTGGCTCTGCTGATTCAGTGGAGTAAAGAGGTGGAATTCATTAGGAAAAAATTGTTTATGGCACAGCTTTAGCCAGAGGATCTTCCATTTTCGTGCCCTGCCTTTTTATGATAGATTGTGTGAAAGACAAAGCAAGCACTAGAGGCTGCTTGGTGTTTTTGTTTTTATGTTTTCATTAAAGTTTAATTGCAGGACTTGTGTGATGTAACTTGTGGAAATGCCTGTTGCAGTTGGTGGCAAAATGATTTTTGATTTGTTGTGTTTGAATCAGGTGCAGGAGTGTTAAACCTTGAAGAGGTATCCAGACATGCATGTAGAGCGAAAATACATTTATCTATAGGATAGCTTTTGATTAATGAAAGAAAGGAACTGAAACTGCTGTGAGAGAAGAATCTCCTTTATTTGAAAGCTCTTCTGCTCTATTACTAGAACAGAGAGTAGGGGTCTTTAAAATTAGTATAACTATAATTTATATCCACCATAAGGACGCTCTTTGCCTCCTGATCAGTAATGGAGCCTTAAATATAAATGGATTCTTATCTTGCAAACGCTCAAATATTTTCTTTACTTACATGAGGTGTCAAAGGAAAGATTTCTATAAGGAAAATGGGGCATTTACATAAGTACCCACAGCAGCAAACAACAGAGAATTTGTATTGTATAAACAACAACAACCACATTAAAATCATACTGCTTTAATAGTTTAGAAAAAAATATAACAAAAACATTGAAACTGTAATAGATGTTGCTCTGTGTATCGGTATCGATTTCATAATTTGTGTTGCCTTAATCTTGGGTGGGTGAAGATTAAGAATCTCCACGTAGAGTTATGTGTGTGCAATAAGTGGGAACATCGTAAGCAGCTTTCCTTTGCCTGGAGATGATTTAGGGCCGAGTGTTTTCTCCATAAAATCTGAGGTTTAGAAAAACAAGAGGATCTTTATGAATAAAAATCTTGAAAGGAAAATATCCAATAAACAATGAACTGGAGGAGGAAGCACTTACTTTAAACAAGTTTTCCAAACTCCATGTTGTAGACGTGAGAGCAAAGTGACCTCCACATGCACATGTGAAACACTTCTTTCACACTGTCCAACACATCAATTCCCAAAGGAAATTTGGAGCTTAAGTGCTGAAAAGGAGAAGATAGAAGTTCAGTTTCTGTTCTATAATCTAGAGTCTTTTATGTATGTAACACTGATACATACAGGAGGTGTGGTAGTTAAATTGATAATCTGCACTGAAACAGCTTTTTGGGCTCAGTTCAAATTAATTGGTAACAACCTTATTTTTATGTGAATTTTCTAGAAAAGAGGTAGCTCTGTATTAAACCATTACAAATTTGTATGAGGTGTCATCTTACACATTTTTAGAAATCCATGTTTTTGAAATACTGTTAATCAAGGATGAAAAAAAGAATAGAAGGAAATTCACTCTGTAGAGCATTTGTGAATGAAGGTTAACATGCTCATAAAATGATAAAAAAGTTAGCAATGATCAACCTTTAGCTTTGGTTTCTTTGAAACAGAGCTGAGCTTCTGTAGGAAGTAGAAAGCAGTTCATTCAGACTTGGGGAAAGAAGTCTCACCTAAACCTTTACCAGCAAATGGTAGGGCTGAACCTTATTTTGCCTACAAAGAAGTAGGGCTTTCTTGCTTCTTGGGTTTCTGCTCAACAGGGAGAACTAATTTTTTCAGAAACTGCACCCATAACTTATGGCTTCTTCCTGATCCAGGTAAGTACAGGTTACTAAAAAGGCATGCACTTTTTTTCCTCTGAAAAATTCCCTCTGTATTAAGTTCTTTTTAGTTACTCTGTTTTTTTAAAACAGATTTTTTTTTTTTTTTTTTTTTCAGATTTTGCAACTGTACATACTGTGTCCATTTGGTTTGTCTGTAAATAGTTTGTTCTGGTCTGTAAATGACTATCCAGCCCATACAGCAGAGCAGGCAAGGCTAGAGCTGGACACTGCACCACTTTGCAGAGCATCTGAACTTGTGGGTCGGTGTGTTGGAGTGGTACACTCAAACTGTCTTGCTATTTCAGGAGGCAGAAAACTGTCTCTTTTCTTGCTGGTCATTCCTTCAGTGAGTCTTTCTCTGAACTAAATAGTAACCGAAGCTGCTCCTGCTAAGCAGCATCCCTGTTGTAGGATGTCATCTTTAAAAAAAATTGTAAATTAAGCCCCCTCACAAAACACTAGTCCTGAAGTGGAAATAGCACTTTCCCCTTAGACTGAGAAGTTTATTTAGCAAGGAAGGGGATAACCTAGTGGTTAGAGCACAGACAGAAATCTTGTCATTTTCACTAAACTGCTGTTTGAGTTCAGTCTGGTTACTTTAACTCCTTGTTTTCCCACCTTCACTGTGAAGCGAAGAATTCCCCTGTGGCGTGCCATGCAGTAAAGCTGGAATTTTGACTGGACAACAAATACATCTGCATATATGGGGATTTTATGTCAGAAATCTGAGGATATCTCTGAGTTCCCATGCACTTGCTCTTCTTTTTTTTTTTTTTTTTTTTTTCTTTCTTTTTTTCAGTGAAGTAACTCTGGCTTTTAGAACTAGCAAAAGCAATTAGTTCAGTCCAGAGACCAATAGGTGGAAACAAGTCGTTTTCAAAAATGGATTTGGTTGTGGGGATCTCTGAGGCTTTGTATTAGGCTGGAATATCACTGCTGCAAGCGAAGTCTGTAGGCACTGGGTTTGTTCTGTGCTCCGAGCACACCAGGGCTGGCTCAGCCCTGGGCTCCTTGTGCCCTCAGTGTGACGGCAGAAAGCTCTGCTGCACATCAGCACAAGCATATGGGTGAAGTGGACCTATAATGCATAATTGTAACAAGTAACTAGAATACTGCCTATGCACTTCCAAAATTGGCTGGGTTAATAAAACGTGCTGATTGCTCCCTGTGGATATCAAGGGACTGGATGATATTAGCAAGGGTCACCAGTTCAAATCTAGGGCAAGTTAGCAGTGACTGCAGCAGCTGTGTTACAGCCCTGTGTGTTTTCTCTAAGTTCTCACAGGCAGGTATCTCTATCACTGCTTTGTTGGCAGCTGGGTTAAAAACGGAGGATGGCTCTGTGTGGTGCTGACACAGGGCTTCAGAGATGGCAGTGCTTTCCCAGTTCTGCTTGGGATTTCATTTGCCTTTCCAGTGTAAGTTTAAAGCATGAAGCTCCTTATCCATGTTCTTTGGATCCACAGTCCTTAAGTCTCACATATCACAAGTTTGTCACCTCATTTATGTAGTACAAACAACAATTAATTTGATTATTGTGTTCTATTTTTTAAACAAAGATGGTTAATTTCCAAGTTTCCATGAGAAAGGAAAGGTGGGAATATTCAGCTGTTGCTCTTGCCATTGCCAGTTGTGGGAATTCAGTCTGTCCATCCAGGACAGAGGTAATTTCTGTCTTGGGAGGTAAATCGCCATCACTATACCTGCACAGTGATGCTACATAATTTTTAAAGTAATGTAGTGAGCAGTAACACACTACAGGATTCCCACCTGCACCTCTGGGTGAGCAGAGGTTTCCTGGATTTGGCTTATGTCTCCAGGTTGATGCTAGTGAGGGTGTCTGTATACTCCTATGTGTAGGAAACTGGGGGTTTCTGGCTAGGCTCTCTGGAATATCCTGCCCCTTCAAGACACATGGGAAGCTGAACAACATGACATGCTGAGAAGAAGGGCAGCTTCTGGTCAGGTGCTTGTATTTTTGCTGCCTTAGCTGCTGTTATGAATTCCTCACTCTGGCCTTTCACTTCTGATATTTTTCCCTTGGCCAAATCAAAGACGGTTTTGTTACCTCCGGCTCCCTGCAGATGCGGCAGCTTCAGGCAATGAAATATGCTCCAGCCTTTCAAGGGAGGACAGGGAATCGTCTGCTGGGAATCTGAGATGGAGAAGGGTTCCGGGAACAGGACCAAGGCTTTTGCCTTTGTGTTCAGCCCTGGCTGCATCCATGTGCATGTGCAAAATCAACAAGCTTGCTAGTTGTGGGCTGGGAGGATAGATCAAGGTGCTCTGGAGTGCTGTAAGATTCACAGTTTGGATTGAAAAACACACAGCAGCGTGTGTAGGTGGCACTGAGACATGGCTGCCTCTCCTTGCCACTCCCCACTTGGGCAAGCAAGGTCAGCATGGCTCCTAAATTAATACATTCTATAATAAAATGGATAGATTTGGGAACAGTTGTAGTATTTGTGCCTAAAAGGAAAAAAGGGAAGTAGCTGCGTTTGTCTGAGCTTCCCCAAGAACTAGATATGGAGGAGTATGGTCCTAGTGACTGGATATGGATTTTTATGGTAGATGTGAGAATGTGCTTTAGGTTCCGGCAGCGTTTCTCTCCTTGTTTTTCCAGTGGTGCTCAACAAAGTTGGGATTTCAGATTCCTCTTTTCAAACCATTCCCCTTTTCAAACCTTGAATGTATCTGTAAGACTGAGACCCAGATGATAGTGCACAGGAGGGAGAAGAGATGATTGTTTTGCTGGAGTGATGCTATGGAGTATGCTCCTGTGCTTGCTAATGTTCAATGTCTGGAATTGGACAGTACTGAGCTTACCATGAGCCCTCATTTGCAACTGTGTGGCTGCTCATGAAACAGGGAGCCCAGAGGTGCTTCTTTGGTCTTTACTATGAGTGGTGGGAGCCCTGAAGGGCTGGTGCAGCACAGCAGGCTCTCAACTCAGGCAGTTCCTGGGAGAATCCCTCTTCTTTCCCCATTAGTGATTGTTTTCATGTTTGGGAGAAGAAGAGCATAAAGCCCAGCTTGACTGAGAGGCAGTGCCAGGGATTATGGAATTACTGTGAAGAGCTGAAGTAATTCTTCATATCCTGCTACATGATCATCATATCCCCGTGGACCTGGTGGAGGTCATAGGACTTGTTTGAGAGCTGAGAATCTGAGCAGTGGTCTGGAGATTCCCTAGGGCCACTGGGTCAAGGTCCTTTGCACTCTGTAGGAAATTCCCTTGCCCCCTCATGTACACTACAAGTACAATCCAGCAGCAGCTATTTGAAGTTGGAGGAAAGGGTGGAAGTTTATCCTGGAGGGCCGGCCCCTGTCCACAGCCTTGGGTGTGTGGAGGGGGGAATCTGGCCAGCAAGCAGGTGAATGCACACAGAAATGATGCTGGAAGCCAAGGCTAGTCCTGCTGATGTGGCCCTTTCTCCTGCAGCGGATCATAAAATATGGCTCAAATTTTCATTATGGCCTCTATTGATTATCTTTTGGGACAGATGAATTATAGAGAACATTAAATTTAAAAAAAAAAAAAAAGGAAATATTTGAATGAGTTTGGGAGGTCGATGCCAGAAAGGCTGACGCACCAATCCTTACCGGCATTTTCCTGCTTTGTGGATCTACTGGGCCCTTCCCACGATCCCCCTTGGGGGAACCTGCCCAGTGAGCTCTCCTTGTTCCTTTCAGCTGCCCTTGGGGAACAGCAGGTTCTGCAGTGGCCATGGGCTAGGCCAAGGGACAGCCCAGAGTTGCAGACCGTGGCTGGAAGACTTAGGTGCTCTTCCAGAGTCCTGCCCCATGCCACAAGTTCTGCCTTGTCTGGGAGGTCACCCTGAGGACCGTCCAGTTAAAGAGTAGTTCACAAGTGTCTGTCTGACACCTGCTTTGGGATTCTTGAACAAAAGGGGAGAATGAGGGGCTGGGAGATGTCCAGGGAGTGAATGGGAAAAAGGCAGGTCATTGCATTTGGTGACACATTTGGATCTGGTGTAAATATATGTGTAGAGGCCAACAGTGAATCATAAAAGTAGTGATGAGCTTTGCAATGTTTCCCTCCTTCCCTGCACCAAGGGAAAGGTCATTACCCTCATCTCTCCTGTGCTGAGGGGTCAGTACTCCCTCTCTGCAGGGTTCATGGAGCACGGGAACTAATTCTTGATGGGGTTTGTGGCCAGGGATCTTTGGCTTCATGTAAAAGAAGTGTCAGGATTGAATCATCCCACTGTTAGGGTGGCACACTGAAATCAAACCAGCCAAAGAACTTCTGGCTCCTCACTTGGCTCTTCCAGCTCTGATTTTGAGGATGATCCTTAAAATTTGTTCCAGTGAACCTTCTGTGCCCATTCAGTTTTTCCAGGTTGTACCATATGCCATGCTCTGTCCAAGAGTTGGCTTGGTAAGGCTTTCTCCTCAACTCACTTCCCCTGTATTCCACGAGAGCGGTTGAAATCCTTTAACCTGAAATGTCGTCAGCACTCTTTCAGCAGCTGGCAGTGGAGAAAATGGGATGTTACCCCTTTGAAAAGAACTGCAGTTCAGAGCACTCTTGTTTCCAAGTGGCAGCAGGAGAGTTCTGGAGCAGACACAGACACATAGGAGCTGGGTGGCTGTAAAATCCCTTCTCTGCGCTTTGTTCCTGGATTGTTTTCTGTCAGTCAGGCCAGCAGCCAATGCTCCTGAGGAATTCTCTGTTTTCTTTTCTAAGACTCAGAAGAATGCAGCCAGGGTCCCCCTCCAGCCACCCACAAGACAAACACCCCCCTCCCAAATGCTCATCTGTGTCTGGACACAGGGTCCTGCGTGGCACAGTCCTCCTACCCCACTGCTGCAGAGAAATGTGGGGCAACACCCTTTGTCCCCTTACCATCCTCTGCCTGCCACCACCACTGGCTGCTCTCCTGCAGGTCAGATTGAGCACCTAGAGCCCAATCCCTGCTTTTGGGATATCTTCTTGTGCTGCAGGGGTGCCCTTTTTTCAGCCGTGTGTGCAGATTCCCAGTTACCTTGTCACACAGCCATTTGGGTGAGTTTTGGCAATGCACTCTGCCAGCACTGCCTCTGCCAGAGCCCCTGCCCACCTGGAGGAGCACAGGTACTCCAGGTACAGTTGGAACACTTTGTGCATTCACTGGTGTGTCTGTGTGACCTGAGAGATAAACCAGCTGTACTAAGGTGTGAACATTCCCCCTTGCTTGTGGGAAATTTTGGTGCCTGTGAACGGGACCACCGTTCTGAGTGCTGAATGCACAGTTGCGTGTATGTGTTTCCCTTCCTTGCAGATCCCTGCTGATTTCACAAGACATCCACCAAGCTTTGGCTTCACCTGGGCAAATGCAAAAGGTGGTGGTTTCCATGGCTCCACTGCCTCACTCAGGCGACACACCCTTTTTGTGTAAGCTGGCTCCCTGGAGTCAATTGTTTTTTGGCAAATAGCTTCATAAACTCCTCCAACAATTAAACTGGAAAGAAAAAAATAACTAAACCAAACATAACAAAACCCATGAGTTACACATGAGACTGCAAACAGGTTGGAGCAATTCCCCCACCAGCTCTATCCCCACCAGCTCTGTCCCTTTAAGCCTCCAGAGCCAGGGAGGGGAGCAGCCCCAGCTGCACTTGGTGGACTTCGTTTGGGTGGTGCCTGGGCTGCCCCTACTCACCAAGCTGCAGTGAGCTAACAAACACGGAGGAAAAGGTCATGTTATTCACCTTTATTTTTTCAAAGCTGCAAACATCCCTCTCTCTGGGAGGGGAGGCTGCACAGATGCCAGCTCAGATTAATTTAAATATTTACCAATCCCATTTTTTTTTTTTTAATTGTGTGTTTGTGTTCTGTTTGTGTCCCATAAAATACCTGGTGTTTTGGGCGTACCCCATTTGCAGGGTGCATGAGATCACACTGAAAAAATGCAGTGAAAAACATTTTCATGCCACGACACATCAAATAGGATTTTGAATTAAGATTAAGATTTTTTTCTCTCTCTTTTTATCTCTGAAGTTTGGGTGAAAGGGTCTTCTTTTTCTGTTTCTTTTTAGAATTCTTTTACTTAACTGGGAAGAAAAAATGTCATGGAAATCCTTTAAAAGTTACTTTTGCTTTATCTCACCATGTCAAACATCAAAGGCAGCTGTTTGTGCTGGTCAGAGCCCCCATTAGTGTGTGTTTCTGTGCTGTTGGCTGGATGGTGGGGTGTTCCAGCAGGTAGGCAGTGAGCGGGGGAGAAATCTGGAGTGTGGCAGCCAGAGCCAGCGCTGAACTCCTGAGTATGTGACAGCAGCTCTGCTCCTTTCCCTGCCTTCATTCCTTTCTGTCAGACTTGCTTTGGGGTGAGTGCTGTCTTTGCTCTCTGTGCAACCCTGGCACAGGAATCTCGTCTCATTCAGAGTGCTGGACTTCTGCTATAACAATCCCAGGTGAGTTTCCTGCTGAGCTTTCCAGGGCAGTGACCCTTTGGTGGGTGTCACCCTGGGCACAGATGCTCATGGGTTTGTGTGCCCCGAGGGCTGAGCATGGCCCAGGACCCAGTCTGGGCACACTGGCATGCTGTCCTCTTTGGTATGGGATTTTCTACGTGCTTTTGGCCATGGAGACTTAATGCTCCCCTAGGAGGGAGGTTTTCTTTGTGGATTCAAGCAATGAAAGCACTACTGGTGTTCACCCCACCTCCTTTAAATGCTTTCCATGCCCATTGGGTCATAATCTGATCCCATCTACATCTGGGAAAGTACAGAGCTGTTCTGTGGAAAAATGGTGCACCTCCAAACAGAATAGTACTGCTGGGATCAGGATCTGGCCACCTCGTCTCCAGTGAGCCAGGCTGGGCTTAGCCCAAAGCACAAGTCTTCTGCAGGGGCTTTTGGGCACCTGTAAAGGATCCCAGGTCGAGCCTCCCCACTGTGAACAACAGGTCTGGAACCTGTGGGTCAGGAGAGACTTGGGGGTGAGGGGGCAGAGGCGGTGACAGCCTAAGCTCATGGACCACTTGCACAAAGCCAGGCACAGCTGGGCACAGCTGCTTTGTTAAAAGCCTCGAGGCTGTCACTGGGGCAGGGTAGGATATTTGTATGTGTATTTCTGTGCAAGGGGGCATTGGCACTGCTGCAGTGTGAATCCTGTATTCCTGCTCTGCTGTGGGGAAGGGAAAAAAGGGGAAGAATCAGGGTGGATGTGCAGGGAGGGCAACAGTTGGCTTGCCTGAGCCATTAGCCAGAATTTGAAATTTGACCTGTTACTTTTGAGGAATGTAGGGCAGTGGAGGAGAGATGTGTGAATGTGAACACAGCTCTAGCCTCAGTGTCCTAGGAAAATGCTGGAGCACAGGATGGCAAAGAGCAGTACTTACCCCACAGCTCCAACTCCACCACGGCACTGTTTGATCACTTATTACTTTGGTATTCCTTCTGCTTCTTGCTGTGATTGTTACAAAATCTTTGTGCTTTGGGAGGGGTCCAGGACTCCAGGGCCCAATTGCATCTGCCCTGATTCAGAAAGTGGGTCATGCTGCTTGGTCTGGGAAGAAGATACTCATCTTGCTTAGCATGATATTTATTAGGAGATAGAGAAGGGAATGCAACCACGCTGTTGCCTAGAAAATTGCTCTGGGGGGATAGCAAAGGACTTGTGAGGGCAGAGCATGTAAAGTTCTTGCACATCCAGTACCTGCTGAAGCCTTGCCATGTTCCCTGTGCCTATACTGCCTGCTGCCTTCACGTTGAGACGTGGTGAGGATGGCAGAATAGCACTGGCACTGGGGGTAAGGAAGGGATTCATAGCTGCTCACTCAGCAGCTGCCAGGCAGCAGTGGGCTCTTTACATTTCTTGGAGCAGAGACTGGTGAGAGTAAAGAGAGGGGAAGACAGTATCTAGTTTCTTCATAAAGACGTGCTGTTTCACAGTCAGCCTAAACTGGTTGGAGTTTGCTGCTGGACAAGTGACCAGCACCCTCTCCAAACACTTGGCAAAGTATGACATAGTGCTCTGTAAAGGCAAGAATTCTCCTGCAAAGAGCAAGTAGAAAGCCTTGATCCAAAGCCCAGAGTAATTTACTCTGTGCTGTATCTATCTCCGATTAAGCAACAGGGAGAAGGAAACTCAGTACAAAGCAGATGATGAAGGGTCCAGCCTTGCTGCAGTGGGGTCTCACAGCAGGGACTGCCTGACTTGGGGCAGGGAAGCTGGAGGGGTGGAGGGGTGGTAGGAAAGCACAGCTGATCCTGCCAGGCTGGCTGGGCCTGTGCTGCTGCTTGCTATGAAATCACCCTCGGGATTATCCAAAGGAAGAACTGGCAACTCAAGTAACTTGGAGGGCCGGATCCTCAACTCATTTAAATTGGCATGACTTCACTAAAGCCACAGGAACTGCACTGATTTTACACCAGGTGAGCATCTGGTGCAGAATCTGCAGAAAGAATAAGACAAAGAAGGCATGAAACAGAGGTTTGGTAGAACCCACTTACAAGCCTGCGGACTCTTGGGCTGCCCTGAATGGAGGATGGGTCAGCACATCATTTCCAAATGTCTTGGATAGCTTGGAAGGGCTCTGAATTCTCGGGAGGGAGGTGGATCCGCCTCTTTGCCTACACTTTGCCTGCACGTATGTCAGGGATTGGGGAGAGTGTCACCCTGCCAGTGTTTTCCTGCTCATGGCATTTCAGTGGCAGCGTGATGAGAGGAGCCAGAGACACTGACACCTGTTGACCTGGCCTGTTGCAGACATTAGGCACATTCTCATGGGTGCTCTAAACCTGGCATGTCTTTTCCTGTACGTTCAACATCGCCTGTATTCCTTGCAGCACATAATGCCCCTGACACAGGCTGACCAGCAGCTGTGGCTTCAGCCTCACACCACTGCCACCACAAGTTTTAATTTTGCCAAGTCTGTTAGATGATGGGAGGAAAGTTCCTGCTTCAGTAAACGACTGAAAAGCCAGTGTGCTTGTCCTAGGTCATGCTCCATTGGGCAGTGTTAAGCACATGCCTGCAGAAATTGTTGGTTCCTGGTGTGGTAGGGCAATTGTTTTCCCGACTCTGCACCTTGTTCTTAGGTGGGGGTGTTACAGGATGTACACAAGAAGGTATGCTGTCACATGTTTTCAGAGGTTGTTTGCTGAAACACCGGGCTCTTGGGAGCTGTTGGGATGCACAGAATTCCCTCCACGCACTCATGTCCGGGGTGGATCTGGACAGAGTTTTAGCAACTCCCATTGAAGCAGCTCAGGGCCGGAAGTGAAGAAGGGATGAAATATCCAGCTGAAACTCCTGTAGGATGTAATTACCTGAGCTGGAATCTAGCCAGGACAGCAGGCATTGTGCATCATCTGCTGGTGGTATCACAAGCACCCAGCATTGCAGGAAAGGTGGTCAGGGCTGAGGAGTGATGTTCGCGTGAGGATAGGACCACTCCTGGGAGGCTGCCTCTGTGGGCATTCGGCAGAAGAGCTTTTGAAATCACTTGGTGTTTGTTTCCATGGCTGTTCTGTGGAGGCACCACGGTGCCTATAAAATGCTCTTGGGAAGCTCCAGCCCATGGATGGGCAGCCTTATCCTGACACCCACTCAAATGCTCCTATTTTTCAACTTAAAAGAGGAAAAAACCTTGAACAAAAAATCAAAAAACAAACCAAAAAANTACACTAAGCTAACATTGGAGGCCTGGCACAAATCCATTGCAGCCAGGAAACTCAGAATTAACCAGTGCACTCCCATGGCTGCTAGGAAGGGCTGTATTCTGGCAGGACAGGCCAAAGCTTTTGGAGTTGGGGATGAAAGTCCTTACTATGTCTCTTAAGGTGTTTTCATGCTCCTCCATGCATACCAAAACCCCTAACCCAGCATTAGATACAGGGGCAGCTTTATTCTTTGGTGAGAGGGTTAACAGCAAGCTCCTGGTGCTCAGATGTGACAAGTGACACCAGCACCTGACTAGGGCTTCTTCCCCAGGACTTTTCCCCACGGGCTCTGTGTTGGTAGAGCAGGGATAGAGCAGTGCAGCAAGGACCTGCAGGCTACTGCTGAGGGGGTTGAGGAGTTTTCACCCAAGCCCAGGTTGCAAGTGAAGACAAAGTTGACTCTTCATTCTCACTTGCACATGACACAGCATCCCATAAATCAGTGTGACTGACAGCCTTAGTTCAGCTCAGGTAGAAGGGAAGGGAGGAGCACTGGCTCAGGGCAGGGGCCAGCGCTGGGGCTGTGTGAGCAGCGGGTCACAGGAAGAGCCTCCCAGCAGAAATTGCATCTGGAGTGGCAAGTCAGAGGCAGCCTGAGCTGGCAGAGTGGGGTGGAGGGAGACTGGCAAGATACCGGCTGCCTGCTGTTCATCTTGGGCTGATGCTATCAGTGAATGTTTGCGCTGGCTCTTTTCACTCATCGGTTTTGGAAAAGCATGGAATGGGATCCTGTACCTACAGCTGTGGAGGCTAGCACCGAGAGTGTGTCAAAGGGCCAGGCAAGCCTCTGCTGTCCCCAGCTGTCCTGGGTTGCCAACCTGCCTTTGCTATGAATTTTCACAGCTTTGGGGTACTGCAGACAGCAGACCTCATGACAGAGCATTGATAGTATCTCATTTCAGAGGCTGGGGGAGGTCGAGATGTGTTAAGGCTGAAAATATTTACAGGTTTTGAAGTTGAAACACAAACAGGAAAAGCCCTTTAAAAAGTGAGTGTAGTGGATATTCAAAACAGGGATTGCCATGGAAACGCCACAATATTTGCTTAAATTGACACAAAGGTTGCTGGTTGCAGGGTTCTGACTTCTTTGGCTCCATTTTCCTTGGCCCGACACCTATCACAAGTTGATCTCAACAGCCCTCTTTTGTTTTGCTTCTTTTATTTTTGTCTGATGGAAATTTTAAAAAAACCACCAACAACAGAACCCTCCAGTCTACAAATCCCACCTCATAGAAGAGCCTGAAGCTTCTGAGCTTCGGACAAAGGTTGGAGCTAAGACATTTTATAATTTTGGAAGTGAGGTAAAAGTGTTTTTATTTTAATCTGTGCATTTGTTAATTTCCTTCAATGCAGGAGTAGAAGGGAATTGTCTTAACTGTCTAGGGAGAGCAGAGAGAAGGGTGAAACCTGTTGCAAAGGTAGCAGTATGCACCTAAGGAGCACAGACTTTTGCAGTCCAGCTCTTAAACCAAAATTTGAGAGATTTAGCAATAGTTCCCAGTTTTGCCTCAGATTTGCCAAGTGAGCTTTGACAAGTCCCTTAATTACTGTGGGCCTCACTAAACTGCAAATAATAATTCTCCTTTGTCTCATCTGGTTGTATGTGTAACATTTTTGGGCATGAGATTTGATGTGGGGGTGGACAAGGAGTTCTGTGCTGCTGGATTCTCCCCAAAGGAGGGATGGCAGCACAGGCTCATGTGGGCAGGAACGCTCAGCTGGCTACAGGGGTGAGCTCTTTGCTATAAGTGGCTTAGTACTATAGGCTGCTTCTGCCACTGATTGACCTGGATTTTTTTCTGGGGAAAGCTGGAGTGTGTGGCCCACCAAATAGTCACCTGAGTGGTTTATAGCTTGGCGTTTGAGTTGCTAGTACCACACAGGGTAGACAAGGAGATGGGGATGCAGGGGGTTGAGCAGGGTGTGAAATGTCTTGCCTTGCTGGCCTGTTGTGTGTGACCAAGGGCTCAGGTCTGTGGGTGGCTGCAGCATTTGAGGCTGGCGTCACTGCTTGTGCTCATGATTCACCTGAGCTTTGGTACTGCTCAGGAGGGAATATTCATTTCCTTTTGAAACTCTCCTCAGGGAAAAGAGACTTCACCAAGTGAAGGGAGGCCATCTAATTCACACTGTCTTCACCTGAGACCACCTCCAAAACAAAGAACCTGACTTCTCTCCTGGCTTTGTACACTGGAATGGACCTTGAAGCCTGTGACTTCTCAATGCAAGGTACTAACTTTTGTTCTGTGATCAAACTGCTCTGAAGGAGGACTGGAGTGAGTGATTTTGGCTCTCCAGAGCCTTCATTTCAGTTCCTGGGAAATCTCTAGCCTGTGAAGCTTGAAAGAGCAGTGGGAAGTCAGTGGCTTAGGTGTTAAATGCATGGTGGGATGTTGGTTTCGCTTGGGCTAGCCTACAAGTAGGACTGGATTTACCCCTGCCATCACTGCCCACCTCTGTACACCCAGTTGACACAGCAGAGTGCTGGTTTGAGCAGCTCTTTCTCTTCACCTTCTTCCTAACGAGCTGCTGAGCAGTATTTACAGTTGGCTGAGTAGTACGCATGGGAGTCCCCTGGGTGAGCATTGTGTGGGACAGTTTCTGATTGACTTGCTTCACAAATGGAGTTTGAGGATGTCTGTGGTCACGGTGGGTAACTCAGAGAGGTTGTGAGGGGGTGGGACTCTGTTTCTAGAAGCTGTTTTACTTTCTTCTCTGCTTGGCTGCCGTCACAGCTTCTCTGCAAAGAAAGGTATGACACAACAGTGGGATGATACATTTCTTCACAATGGGTTGGGGATTTGGGAGATACCTGGTGCCACTGCCATACTGCTGCAGGTAGAAGGGGCTGAGGATCCTTGCCGTGTATGGCCTTTGCATGACATCACATGTGCTCTGGAGGGCAGAGAGGTATTGACAGGGGCTATCTCCATGCTGTGCTGACATCATTTAATGCTGCTGATGCCTGAATGAATATCAGCAACTGAAGTGCCTGAGGAGATTCTGTATCATCATGTTCCTCTATTTTTTGCTGCTATTCCATAAATGACACCTGAGCAAAGCAGTGTGTCCTAAGCTGTTGTGAGTCACAGGTCCAGGTGAGACCTGAACTGGAAGGGTCTAGGTGGAGGGACTGTACTGGCTTAGCAAGAGGGAAAATGAGAAAAGTCACAGGGCTCAGATGTTGTTCTGGGGCTCCAGCAATCCCTCTCCATTGCTGGCTATGTGTGGCACAGAGAAATTTACTCATGTTCTGAGTGCCTTAGCCTTACCTGAAAGAGCAACAGCCATGATACTCTAAGACTCAGTAGGTCTTAGTTCTTGCTATGTGTTCAGAGCCTACAGACCTGAGTGCTTTCAGTAAGTCTGCCAATGAAGAGTGTGCTTCAGGATGGGGTAGGAGTGAGACATGCCTTCCCACACCTTCCTAGTGCTGAAACACCTCCAGGGTCTGGCATGCTTTTTTTGTAAAGCCTGGTGTCGAACTATTAATGTAGTGAACTCTGGCCTTTATCCCTGTGTGAGCTGTTCTGGTACTTGTGTCCCCTTTTAGAGCAATGCCTTCCCAGGCCTCCAGAGGCAAGAGAGCTTCCCAAACAGGAGCTCTGCCGGAGGGAATGTGGTAAAGGAACATGAAGAGCCTTGAGGTTTTACCAAATAAGACACAAATTCTCAGGTTTCACTGCAGCAGGTGAATTTTCCACCAAACATCTTTATGTGCCTCTCCAGAGAGGTCCAGCATCCAGGGGGAAAAAACTCTGCTGAGGAAGCTGCCTCAGAGGCTCTCAGTGATGTTTCCATCACAAGGAGCTTTTCCTGTGACACCTGTCACAGGTTTCTGCTTGTGTAGGTCTTGATACTGAAAACCCTGCATTGTCCGTCTGACCTGGGATGAGCAGAATCCCTGAGACAAGAAGGTAAGAGGAGGAGACTGATACATCAGGAATTCTTTAAGTGCTGAAGTGATCCTTGAGGTTTAGGTTCTTGCAAATCAGTTATCCTTTTCCACGTTTGTCTCCTCCCAGTACCTACTGGATGCATTTCTGAGTGTCCTTCAGAGGCTGCTTCCTGAGGGACACTAGCTCATAAGAGACAATAGAAATATTTCCCTGGACTCCAGCTGTTTTTTGAGGTCTCCCTAGTTCTACAAACATCACTGCAGTGAAGGAGATGCATTTAGCCTTTCAGGCATGTGGCTTTGTGATCTCTCATGCTCTGGACTAGAAATCCCTATGTTCCAGTCTTCAGCCCTAGAGCAAGTTGTATGGCTTCCACTTTCAAAACAAGCTCAATTTACTTTGGGCTATAGAGGCTGTTTGCATGTTCTCCAGAGCCCGTCCCTAGGCTATGATTGCTTTTTCACTGTTTATAAGCACAAGCTGGCTATTTAGTCCTAGAGCTATAAGGGTTGGAGAGAGTTTTCTTGTTCAGTTAATGAAGGTAGACTTTTATGCGGGGGGAACAAAGCTAAAAAAGTGTAGGAAAGGGATTAGAAATACCTGCTCTGTCTGTGTTTGAATTTGCAAAATATTCCCCCTGTTTAAACCCTAAAGTAAAGCTAAAGTTGGGGGTTAGCTTGGACTGATGGTGTTATTTTTGCTAGGATCCCTGGGATTACCACATGGGCACAGCTGCAGAGGGAATGAGATGGGTACACTGCCTGCCACAGAAGTGCAGCTGGCCAGCCCAGCCAGCCCTGACGGCCCAGATCCTGAGCTGGGCTGGGGAATATGAAACAGCCTTGCAAAATCATTGTGGAAATTTACCCACCTGTATACGAAATCGCCTTGCCTACCTTTGCCAGGAGGAGTTTAACTTACCCATTAAAATACATCTCTATTTATGTATTACATGTTCTGTGAGAGAAATTTTTCCCAGGCTGTTACAAAACTCAGTCTAGACTGTGAAGTGTGGCATCTGGTGGTAACATGCCATATACATATATCTGAATACAGTATCTCCTGTATCACCCTGCTTGGGAGTTAATAGCACATATTTGGATTACAGCGAGGCTTTTCCGTTTGCAGCACACTATCCTTGGATAAACACTTGGCTTGGTTCCTGTCAGCACTGGTCTGAATGGGGCTCTACCCTGCTTGCTTCCATCCAGGTACAGCCAGGCAGGCATTTCCATGCTGCTTGTCCTGACCTGTGGCCCCACACTTCAGGTAGGCTGGAGGCAACAGTTCCCAGGTGAAACTCTTCCGGTAGGATTGAGTAGAGGGGAGAGAAGATGTTAAAAGCCTGTCTGGGTAAGAACAGGGTTGTCACATCCATCTGCTCAGGCCCTGACAAGCAGCTGATCCATATTGTTAACATATTGCCTGCCATATGGGCTAGCTCAGCTCTCCAGGAACGCTTGGGAGACCTGACCTCTAGTGTGACAAGATGTGAGCATGAAGGACGGGTTGACAACAGCCCTTGGGTCTTGGAGTGTGAAACCATGTTTCAGCCACTTCTGCTGCCTTCCCCTGCACTTCTGTGCTGCCTTTGCCTGCCTCACTCCCTCTCTTCTGTCTCTGTGAGGGGTTTTTCCCTCCCTCCCTCCCTCCCTCCCCCCCTCGCTCCCCTGTTTTCTGCATCCCTGGTCTGTGCTAGATCAATGACCTTCACTCGTAACCAGACTGGACAGTTCTGATTCCCTCCCTCGGGCCTTCGATCAGATGTTTAGTTGGCGGCTGTGGAAAGCTGAATGGGGGGAAGTCGAAGGAGGGGAAAGAGGATCATGTGCTTGGCAGGCCTTGTTGCTGTCCTTACTGTTTCTGGTCTGGGAATGGGACTGAAGACTGAGCCACTAAGGTCCTTAGCACCTCCTGCTTACTTGGGTAACAGCAGATGCTCGTATAACCTTTTGATGGAGGGTGAAGTCCCGCAGTGAGGTCTAAGCAGGTTGAAAGGTCTCAGATGTTCTGGAGAGGGCCTTGATGCCAGAGTTCAAGGAGGGAACACTTAAAAGGCTCTTGAGAGACATGAAATGAGTCCGTTTCAAAATAAAGAGCAGCCCAAAGCCCTTGCAAAGCCCTGCAGTGCCCAGGAGCTGGTGATTTTGCACCTACTCATGAGGGGGAATAGTTGTTTGAGGGGAAAATGCTGAAGAGGTGTTCTGGCAGTGAGGAAGTCGGCTGAACAGGATCCCTCCCAGTGCTAAATGAGGCCTGTTTACAGAACCTGTGGTGCAGTTACGTGCAAGCATGCATGGGTGGGTATGTGGAACAACTTGGCCCTAAAGAAGCCCAGGGTTCAGTGTAGGCTGGCAGTTGGGTGATGGTCTGGAGACCACACTGGAGACCAGCCTGCCCCAAGAATTCAGATAGATAAAGGGATGTTCAGTAGAGGAGAAGACAGGACTGGACCTTCATGGGTTCAGACCTTGCTTTCCATGTTGTCTTCAGTCATTCTTTTGAATTTGTGATGTCTTCAGTTTCCTGGAACTGCTGCTTATGAATTTGACTATCTCCTTCCTAAGGCTTCTGTCTTCACAGTTGAAATTTATAGAGCTTAAATCCTGGTGCTAGGGAAGCAAGCACCAGTTTTACTGTAAACTTCAGTGGCATTGGGATTTCAACCTTGGCTCCTTAAAAGGGGATTGGGATGTTTCCCAATATTTTTTACCCATCAGCTCTGTCAGACCTGCAGGTATGACTCATTTGTCTGTTAATGTCCCCAAGTAAGGGTTGCCTTTTTTTTTTTACATGCCATGTCCTATGAAAATCATTATCCTCCAAAAAGCTGAGATTTGCCCTGCTCTTCATAAAGGTTTTAAACCAGTTCAGATGCTTTCATTTCTCTCCTTCCCCATATACCTGCAATTGCACTGATCTTTAATAATGTTTATTTGTAGACAGGAGCCCACTGAAATATTGCAAAATAAAACAGTGATGAGTTGTGGTTTATTTACTCAAGCTTCACTGATGTAACAAACCTGATTTTGTGTTGATAATGACTCAGAAGCAGAGTTGGGAGGAGAAGCCAGATCTCCTGATTCCTTTAACCATCCAACAGTATTTCTTCCTGTCCTTAGATCCAACAGCATTTCTCTGAGCTGGGGTACAGGCAGTAGTTCTGTGGCACCCTGATGAAACAGCTGGCTAAAAAATAATCATAGTGCTTTGCGAGTTTACAGGGTTCCATTAACATTTAGGAGCACATTCAGCTCTGGTAGGCACTGTGTACACACTGTCCGTCTGTCCAACAGGCAGCTCTCCAGCCAGCAGAGTTCCTTAAGGAAAACCAGTAGGAAAGCACTTGGAGCAATCAGTGCTAAGTATGCACGTGAGTGTTCGAGGGAAATGCATGTTCAAAATGTAGATTGTAGAAATCTGTTGATAAAACAAAAAAATTTTAAAAATGAACAAATAGTGTAAAGAGAATGGTAGCAGTTCTCTGATGCCTTCTGCTGGGAGCTCATTCCAGAGCTGGTGCTCAGCCCACGGGCAGTGCTGGACGTGAGGCTTATCTCACTACTTGAGCTGAATATGGAAAGGCTATTTTAGCATACTGCCTCTGACAAATTATGTGGTAATGCTGAGGCTCTTTTTTGCTATTACTTGCAGTTATATATTAACTATTAAGAGCTACAGGTAAGCCATCTGCTGATGTACCAGAGCTGCATTTCTCGTCAGCAGAACTATCCTGATTTTTGCCAGGGCAGTTTACAATCTGTCCCAGTGTCTTTCTTGTGATTCTTGCTGAGTTTGTCTAAGCAGTACGTTGATAGAACGTACAAGAGAAAAGGGGAGAGGACAAACTAAGGTGAGTTTGAAAGTAAAATGAGCAAACAATATTGCTAGCCTTGTCCTTTCAGAAGTCAAATGCTGCTCCCCTCCTTCCCCTCCTCCCTGCAATTATAAGACTTAATAATACCAAGGTTTCTATGGTCCAGCATGCACACAGATCGCATTTCAGGTTGCTGTGCCCTGAAAGTGGGAGAACAGAGGGAGCAAAGGGAGAGATAGCACTGTACACAGATTGCTGTACAAAACAAAAACCTTATGTAACTTGCAAGATCTCAAACTTTAAGAAAAACATGAAGATTTACAAGGTGGACAAGGGTTGTCACATAGGAGCAATTTCTGCTTGATCACCATGTCATTGAAGTATGCTGACCTAGAGAACAGCCTACTCAGGAATCTGGTTGCCATCCTCCCTTGCCAGGGCTAGTTAAAACAGGAGCTGAAGCCAGCTGCCCTGAAAGCCAGGAATGATTTTTTTGGTAGACTTGTTCTACCTGGGGCTGTCTGGCAGTGGAATAGTGCAGATCCCTGAGCTGATCACATGTGGTATGGAGCAGAGAGAGTTTGTCCTCTCTACATCCATATTTGAGGAACTAGGAATTGGATGTCCTTGACCCTGATGGGGGAATAAAGTAAAGAGAGCTGCTTGGTGTCTTCTGCTGTAGCAGCACAGCCCACAGCTCTGGCTTTCCCCCCAAAAGGCTCCTTCCTTTGCCCATAAGACTTTTGTATCCCTGGCTTTCCCAGCCCAGAGGGAGCTGCTGGACCACGACAGGTGCTTCCCCCACCTGTCCCTGACTTCCTAGTACTCCCAATCTGTGGGAGACTAGCCAGGGGGAAAGAACAGGTATCCTTCCCTAGAACTGGATATCCAGGCAGAGCCTGAACAAGGAACAGGAACCATTTCACATGCATTTGGAGAGCACTGAGCTCTCAGGCTTTTGGTCCAAGTTTTGAAAATCCACACAATGCTCCTCTAGCAGAGTTGCCTTTCCTTTCTCAGCTGCAGAGAAAGGTGAAGGTGCTTCCCAGGACCCCACCAAGTCAGTCACCTACCAACTTCTGTCCTTGCTCTTTGAACCCTGCCACACTGGCTGTCCTCCTGTTATCCTCTTCTGCCTGCTTCTTCCTCATTCCCCTGTGCCACTTTTTATAGGTTCACCAGAAAGGAGGGGAGATTTTTCTCCCCTTGTTTGATCCACACCATTACTCCCATCTGTTCATCCAGGCTCTTAGTTCCTTTGTTTTTCAGAGTCATGTGGATTTGGGTGCAATTTACACTCTCTGGGATGCTCTTCTGGACAGTGCTGGTGTGGAAAGGAGGTCTGGTTCACAGGCCAGCACCAGGGGTGGGGGAAATGTACATCTTCAAATTAATCAGAATTTTCTCCTCCAGAAATGCTAATGGAGGAAAAGCAATTAATGCAGCCTGGTTTTTATTAAGGAATCTGTGTTAAGAGCTTGTAATGAAGTTTAGTGCCGTTGTGACTCGATATTTCAGCTTCATCAGTTTGAGTCAAAACAACCCAAAGTGGGAAGGGAGCATGGAGGTGAGCTGCTCATCTGTAGTGCTGATTCTTGTTCCAGCTCATTCTTGCAGATTTCCAGTGTAATGCATCGGAGACCACTCACTATTTATCCTGCCCAGGATGAGAAAAGGAGCTTTAAATTTGCCACACAAACCGGATGGCTTCTTGTTTAAAATACCTGTTCTCAATGTGAGGATGGCCGTGGCCCCTTGGAACAGACTTTGCCTCATTTTTGGGAGTGGTACGAACACCAAGTTTTCCATAGGGAGCAATGAGAGGACAAGAGACAGCCAGAAGCGAGGCGACACTGAGGAGCAGTGAGACCCCCCAGCTGAGTGCTGCATGCTTCTGGACAGGTTCATAAACTTCTAACGTCTGGAAAAGTTTTAGCTGCCACAGGTCGAGGATGAGGGTGATACCTGCCATTCCTGTCCTCTGCACCTCCAGGCCTGTGCTGGCTCCACTCTGAGCAGCTCGGCCCTCTTACCAGAGTGACAAACTGCTGGGGGCTGTGAACAGCTGTGGAAGCAGTCCCATCTCCTTCTCCTCTCCTTCCCCCCACTCTCAGAGAAGGCAAAAGAAAAAAAGGGACAAAGTCCCTTTAAAGAATTACATGCCAAGCCTCTGCCATCCTGTTTTATCTGAAGTCCAACCGCATGTTGTTCCAGGGCCGATCCGCTTTAGCTAATTAATAATCTGACAGGAGCCACCCAAGGGATTAGCTGCTGAGACGAGCTAGACCAAACCCCCAGCAAATGAGCCCCATGCTCCCTCGGGACTCAGAGGTGACTTTGGGGGGCAGGGGGTTGCACCACATGCAGAAGGGTGTCAGAGCCCTGAAGGGGATTTATGGCATCTGAGAGGGTGAAGGGGGAGGTGAGGGGTTACAATTTATGAGATGTAAACTAATAAATCAGTTAGTTGCAGAGGGGAAAGAGGGAAGCACCAAATTAAAAGATAACGTCTTAAAGGAACAGTGTAAATTGATGGTGCTCCCTGTGGCAGGGGACACTAAGAGAGTTCCCAGTGCAGACCAGTTGTAGCTTCCTCTGCACTCGCTACCTGGGAGAGAGGAAGAGAGAGACTGCAAAGCAGAAGAAGAAGGGGTGTTGATGGGGATTGGGAGGAAGAGAGATGCATCTTTTTGCAGTTTATGCAAACAGTTGATGATTTGGCTTTTGTGGCAGATGCCACCTCTTTTGGTTGCAGAACACAGGGGCTGTGGTGCCCCTCCCCTGGAAGAGGTCAGTGGGCAAGGGGGGCTTGGTCATCCTCTGCACTTAATCATCCCACTCAATTAGGCTTTCTATGGAGAAACACTTCTTAAATGGGATTAGTGGAGAGGGTCAACTTGGAGCAGGACAAAATTACTATCAGGAAAGCTGTCTCAGAACAGTGTGATACATTTTTTTCTCCAAATTTGCCTCTTCATTGATTCTTCAGGTGACTTCGAGGTTTGGAGTTTGCTCCTGAAGAAAGTGCTTGTTCTGGAGCCTTGTGGAGGTCTGGAACTTCCTGGTGGTGAAGGTCCATTTCATATTCTCTTCTGATTTCAGGAGCTGTTGTTCCTGCTGAGCAGGGCAGTGGCCTTGGGCACAGATTTTCCCCCTGACTCTTCCACTGCTCAGTCCCAAAGCTGGTTTGCCTTTGCATACCAGTCTCTTTGAGTGCCTTGAAACCTCTCCTTGCCCACAGTTCT
Source organism: Thryothorus ludovicianus (assembly GCA_013397245.1). NCBI lineage: Eukaryota > Metazoa > Chordata > Aves > Passeriformes > Certhiidae > Thryothorus > Thryothorus ludovicianus. The sequence continues at coordinate 46,607 of VZTB01010941.1, forward strand.
TTCTGAGAGTGTGCCGAGGTCTCAGCTCTCTCTAGGGGCTGCTGTAATACAAATGGCAATGCAAGATGGGATTTCCAAAAGCCACCTTAGGAGGATTTGTAATCCCTGCCCCATGATGGTCCTAGACACAAGTGAATGGAGAGGGGCCTGTGTGAGCCCTCTCTGCAGAGCCAGAGCAAACCTCTGAGTCCTTGCCAAAGGCTAAGCTTTTGGCATTGTTCCTTGCAAGGGCAGGAGACTCCTTTATTTCCTCCATCCCCACCTAGCCTGCAGCAGACCCCAGGCATTACAAGCCTGGGGAGAGAGGCAATGGCTGTGGAGTGGCCAGCTGTCCCAGGAGCCAGGTGAGCTCCTCCTGTCCCACCCCACCCCATGGCCTGGAGCCATCCCAAGGCCCTCTGTCCGGTCTGGTGTGAGCCACATGGAGCCCTGAGGTGGTCGCTATGAGCGCCTCTTTGCTGAAGAGGTGTTGGGATCATGTGGATGTTGCTCTGGGGAGCATAGCACAGAGCCTGCAGATTGCTTTTCCAGTGGGACAACTGCATTAAGCCAACGAAACTCATCTGACTACTTTGACGTATTTCCATCTAGAGAGCTACCTTGCAGCTTGCAGGGTCCCCCACATAGACACGTTGGGCTCAGATGGCTGCTTCTTGTGATCTCGAAAGGTAGAGTGGAGAGGGAGCAGTCCTGTGCCGTGCTGGAGCTGAACTGTGGCTGTGAGACACCTTCCTGAGGGGCACTAGCTTGGGCCTAGGCTGCCAGAGTGGTCTGGAAATCTGCCAGCACTGCAGCATCCTATCCCATCCCATCCCAGCCCGTCCCGTCCCGTCCCCCATGCTGTTCTCCTTGGGCAGTCTCATGGTGGGAGCATGTGGGGAAGCTCTTCTGGAGCCTGGGCTGGCAGTCACACCATTGCAGCCTCTCACATACACAGCCGTGGTTTGGCCTCCCTCCTGCAAAGCTGCCAGTAGCCCACACTGCTCCTGACCAACATCATTAGTGCGGGTATTTATATTTCATTAACAACATTAAACCAAAATGGCATTAAAAGCAACACCAGTGATAAATAGCTTATTAATAAACAGGGAATGGGTTGTGCCATGCACAAATTCAATCCTTTCCTAAATATGTGTCTACCACTAAAACCAGCCTTTTAACTCCTGCTAATCTGGAGAAAATTGAAGGATGCTTTGGGGATGGATGGTACTCAGATGAAGGTAGGGGGCACACAGTGTCATATAGTTTGGTTCTTCCTACGGCAGACTGGGGTGGGAAGATGTAGATCTCTCAAAGTGCTTTTTTATTTCCGTTGTTGTGTGGGACTCACTCGGTTGTGTTTCTAGTGCAATTTTCTTTGTATTAAAACAGCAGTAGCATAGAAAGCATGAAACAAAACAAAAAAAAAAAACAAAAAAAAAAGCAGAGAGACTGAAGATTCAGGTGATTCCTCTGTTTCCTCCACACTCTTTCACACACCTCTGCTGGCTTGGACAGGACCATCCCCAGCAGCCACCAGCACAAAATCTCTTGCTTGCACCAGACCCAATTGCACTTTTGCAGTGATGTCTGAGGACAGCCAGCCCTGTCCTCATTCCTCCCTATGTGTTTATTCTAGGGATTAAAAATGTTAAAAATGTGGCTTTTCTTGTAAGCTTGTCAATCAGCTTATTATTTTTATTTTCTGTTTGCCCCCAACTCCTTATTCTGTGAAAGGACTTCCTATGCTTCTGTCCCACCCTAAGTACAGAGGCTCTTTTCTTGCTCTTCCTTGCTCCCTCTTTTCACAGTAAATTAATTAACTCAGAAACTTGGATGAGTCTGGAGTTGAAGGCCCCCCTCAAACCATCTCCAGGTTTCTCAGCAAGGTTCCTCTCTCCATACACCTCTTGGGCACTTTTCCAGTGGGGAGGTCAAGGTATAGGGCTTTGCCTTGCTTCATCATACTCCTGCATGCAGCACAAACTGCTGCCTCCTTTGCATCCTGCGTCCGGTTCCAGGCCCCTTATTTTGGGAAGGATGCGGAGACACTTGAGCATGTCCAGAGGAGGCAGCAGGGCTGGAGAGGGGCTGGGAACACAAGCTCTGTGAGGAACAACTGAGGGAACTGGGGGTGTTTAGCCTGGAGAAAAGGAGACTCACAGGTGACCTTATCACTCTCTACAGCTACCTGAAAGGTGGCTGTGGTCAGGTGGGGCTTGGTCTCTTTCTCCAGGCCACAACTGACAGAATGAGAGGACACAGCCTTAAGGGTTTCCCTTAAGCTGCGCCAAGGGAAATTTAGGTTGGATATTAGAGAAAAGCTTTTTACTCAAAGAGTGATAAAGTACTGGAATTGTCTGCCCAGAGAGGTGGTGGAGTCACCATCCCTGGATGTATTTAAAAAAAGAATGGTTGTGGCACTCAGTGCCATGGTCTAGTTTAGTTGAGGCGTTAGGGTGTGGGTTCAACTCAGTGATCTTAAAGGTCTCTTCCAGCCTGGTAATTCTGTGATTCTGTGATCCAGACCCCTCCCCCTGCTCCCAGGGCATTTGGGTCCCCCCACTCTCGTACACGCAGTGTGTGCTCAGCAGCATGTGCACCCTCCATCCCAGAGGCAGCAGGGCAGCATCAGGTCCTGGGCACACTCCTGTACCATACTGCCCGCATAAGCACGCCTCGATGCAGCTACCAAAGACTGGGCAGCTCTCGAGTTAGTCATGCTCCTCTGTGTTGCTCTGCCTGAATGTACCTTAGTGCCTTAGGCTGCAGTGTTTGCACGTTATAGACAGTAACTTTGTTGTCTCCCTGCTTTGGACTGATACACTCACCTCTCAGCTTGCATCATGCAAAGGCTTTTCGTGGAGAACGAGCCCTCTTCCCCAGCCTGATTATGTCTGAGTTGGCATCAAACATAATTTTCTGCACTCCTATTCTAAGGACAGTGGAAGTCCTGAATGCAGGATTTGAGATGCAGCTGGCATCTTTCTCTTCCTCCTGTCCTCATCCTTAGGTCCTTCTGACACAGGCCAAGCACAGGTTGGATGGAGAGAACAAAAAAATTGCTGAGCTGGCTGGAGTCACCTCCATGACATGTGTCTTCCATATGATGGAGAGCAACCAGAACCAGAACACGAGACAAGGTGTTTTATCATTTGTTTGCCTGCCAACATGGGCAGTATCATGGGTTACATGTCTCCTGGTTAGCTGAACTGTGAAGCATGTGCCCTGGCAGAGGCATGTAAGAGAGGAAGCTCATCAGAACCTGCCTGTTCCCACTCAGCTGATTGTCGTAGGGTGGGTCCCTTAACTGACATGAGCACTAAGATACTGGTATATTCAGAGCAGGGAGGGGAGAGGAAGAGAAGGGAAAGAAACCAGGCATCAAGATAATCATGATTTCCCCAGAGCCATGAAGGGAACTCAAAGGCTGATATCCAGAAGCATCTCTTCATCTCACTCTTGCCACAGCACGGAGGATAAATAAAAAGCGCCTGATACTGCTTACCTTCTGTGCCAGCCCTGATCCTGGAGCATCCTTTCCTGCAGAGAACTTGGCAGAGCAGGGTCAGGGTCAGGAGGAAGAATTGGCTGTACTCAAACCCTTTCTTCTAGGGGCTTGGAAGGACACAGAGAGTGGGAGATGTGGCATGGGAGTTGGCCGTAGCACTGGATGAACATCTTGACTGTGGATGAAAAAAGAACACAGAAGGAACACAGGAACCTGGGATCTGCTTAACTGTAGGCAATATAGATTCCTACAGCCAAAAGAAAGGGGAACGGATCAGACAGAAATGCCCTGAACCATTAGTAACCATGCGCTGGCAAGGGGAGGGTTTCTGAGCTTTTGAGCTTTTCACCCTGAAGCCATTCCTGGAAACATCCCTGAAGAAACTTTATTAAACTTTATTAAAGACCACCCCTGCCCATTGACAGCTGGTGCCAGTAAGGATGGTGTCAAGGCTGCTTAGGATTGAAAGTGACAAAAGCGGCCTCTTCCTTTAGTCCTTCTCTATTACTGTGCTTCCTTTTCATTCTTTTGGAAGGAACTCTGTTACACATGAGTTACTGTCACATGCCAGATCTTGGGCCTTCTCTCCCCTGAATAACCAAACAAGGATGTGATGTCTTGAGCTCTGCTTTTCACTATGGAGAATAGCCCCTGTGTATGGGACTCGTGGTTAGAAGGAAACATAAGCTTCCCCCATCTGCTGAGGCATATGTTTCATAGGAAATTGTTACATGCTCCTGGGAGGACATTCTCTGCCACTTTGGAAGGTTATTGTGGAAGCTGTCTCACATCAGCTCTGTGTCTGAGGGCTAAGGGAGCCACGTCCTATTTCATACACTGACAGCATGAGAACAAGCAGACCTGAGCTGGTGCTCTGTGTCCAAAGGTGGCTTCCCACAGAGCATGGAGCCATGCTGAGGGAGAAGCTGATCTGTACCCAGCTCCTAAACTACTGCTGTTAGTGCCCACCCCAGCAGTTCTGCAAACTCCACATGCTGGCCTGTTCCATTGCAGCTCTCTCTATGGAGTGTCTTCCCTTGGAAGGATTTTTAATCAAACTTGACTGAGGAGTGCTGAAAAACATGAGGAAGTAATTACAAATATGAATTTACAGCCTCCTGGAGTACCTCCCTCTTTCTCTCTCTTTGCATGACGCCTGTGTTTACCCTGTTTCCTACCGTTACCAGTCTCATTCCTCAAGCCCTCCTCCACTTCACTGCATGTGTACAAAGCCCATGTGTCAGATTTGTGACCCTCAGTGCTGCCTCAGAGAGAAGAGCAAAGGTAGAGCCAGCTCTAGGAAAGATTGTGGCCCTCACTTTTTTCTGTGAGGCAATAATAAGCCAGCAGGACAGTCCCAGGAGGAAGTTGCAGGTTCCCTGAAGGAAATTGGCTGGAACAGCCTCCCTGATTGTCTGCGATTTTCCAGCTAGATAGGCCCCAGGAGAAGGGGTAGGCTGGAGCAGAGTGGAATCAGCCTGGAAATCAGGACGGGCTGGATGCTTCCTCCATAAGGTGTTATTTTCTCATGTGTGCTGTTCTTGAGAGTCTTTCTTTTCTTTTTATTTATTTTGCATGCAATCATCATTCTGGGAAGGCTCTTAGCCTGGCTGATTGCAGGATCCATAACCAGTGCCTAGAGGTGGTCACATATTCCAGTGCCCTTCACAGATTCCGTACTGGTGTTGTTGGCTCTTGCTCCCAGATTCCAGGTTGTGTCTTGTTTTGTTCCACATGGGCATAGAGGGAGTCTGTGTGTTGCCTGTATGGAATGGAGAGCTTTCACTCCAGAGACTCTGAGCCTTTCGCAGGAGAGAGAGTGAGAAGAATTGTGTGGGTGAGACGCCAAGCCCAGTCCAGTTGCCTTGGGCAGGAATTAAGGGGCAAGGTGTGAACTGTGTGTGGGGGTAGCAGAAGAGCTAAACCACTCAGTCACTTCTCCTCTCATCTTCACTTTGCTTTCTTCTTAAAGCAGTAGAAGAAATGGCTGGCAAGTTACTGGGCACTTGGAATTCCATGTGACTGTTCAGACAGCTTCCAGCCTGCGTAGGGATTAGGAAAAAATGTGAATTTTTTGGTGGAGTTTAGAAGAAATGGGTAAATTTGTATGAATGATCCTTTACTTCCAACCTGCCTTTTTTTGGTTTTTTTTGGTTTTGTTTTTTTTTTTTTTATGGTTATGCCCAAGGGGTAATTTATTTTACCTGGCCCTAATGAGGCCAGAGAACCAGCTGTCCCAGTGCAAATAGGGGAAGGCATTCCCTGCCTTTCTGGCAGGCACTGGTGTGGGGTTGAACAGAAGGCTCTGGAACCCCTGGGCTTACTAGATGTCTGATTCAAATCTGAGTTTGACTGGCTGGGACTCTCATCTTCTGGACAGTCAGAAGAAACCAACCCCAAATGCTTTTCCCAAATCTGCTATCAAAGAGGCCGCTACCATGGCCCTACATTGGGCTGTTTGGTGATGAAGGAGAGAAGGGAGAGTAGCATAAGCACTCCCTTGGGATCCCCTCTTACACTCTCATTTTCCTGTAAGCACTTTAATTTTTTGGCTAATTAAAGACTTTGAGCAGTTTTCAGCCTGTGGGGTTTCTTTTATTTGGTTCCTCAGCAATTAACTTTTTTACTGAACAAAGTTTTGATTGAGCTGGGGCCCATGTCTTGGTTTAAAATTTCTCCATAGCCCTGTGAATCCATGCTCTTTCCTATCCCATCCATGGCTCAGTGCCACCTCTCTTCCATCACTGATAATTCTTCCCAGTGCTGTCTCCTGCCTCTGTGCTTTCTTCTCCATCTTCACTCTCACCAAGCCCCTTGTTCTGCAGAGAAAAGAAGGGCCCAGGAGCTTTTCTGTCCCATTTTCAGAGGGCCTGGAACCCTGCTTGTTCCAAGTTGCAGAGGCTTCCCTCTGTACATAGGTTTTCCCATGACATAGTCCCAATGGGCTGGGAAGAACCTGAACTGCAAGACCAGCCTGTCTGTAAGCAGCTGTGCCTGTTCTACTCTGGTGTCTCTGGGTTTTTGTGGGCTCAGTTTCCTGCTTGCCTGGTGCCTTAGTCCTTTACTCAGCACATCTGTCCGCTTCCTCACATCGAGAACAGCCATGGGCTGCTGGACTCCCATGGGTTAGTGGTCTGTGGGGCTGTCCAGGTGGGAGGTGACCCACATGCCAGAATCATCTGGCCCAGAATTCCCCTGCAGTGGGACCTTGCAGTGCCTCTGTGTTATCTGAGAGCTCTTGCTCTGCTCTTAGAGCTGGTGCCTGTCCTCACCTGCCAGGGATTCCACCTCAGATGACCAAGGTCATAAACTTGCACACTCAGCTGGAGGAATCAGCCTCCTATCCTGGGGAGCCTGATCTTTCTTATCTCGAGTTCTTTTCCAACTGTGTTGGCACAGCTAAAAGCTCGTCCTGTACCTCGCTCTGCACCAGCTCCTCCATCAACCCCTGCCATGCAGTGAAAAGGTGGCCTTCTCCCACTCAGCTTGGCAACTGTTTACCCAATTTTGGGGCCCTATAACTCCCTTAGCCCCTGCCAGGATAACAAGTGTTGGATATATTTGTTGTTTGGAGGCTAGGTGCTTTTTTGTTGTTTTCCCCGAGAGCCGTTTCCTTCCCTCCAGCACGGCGGCGTAGGCAGCTGTCCCTTTCAGTAAGGAGTGTCAGCACCAAAGTGCCGCCCCATCCTCGGGCTGCTTTCACCCTCCCTTGCCCCCCCAGCCCATTCCCTGTGGTGTGTGCCCACGCCAGACAGGCATGCACGAGCTTTGGCTTGCTGGGGGAGCGCACCTGCAGCACCTGCACACACACGCCAGCGCTGGCGGCTGTGCCGGGCCTGCTTCCCTTGGCACCAGCCAGGCTGGGGGGGTGCGCCACTGCTTCCCATCTGTCCGTCCATCCAGACTGTCCCATGCATGCTCCTCTTGGCATCAGCCTGTCATGGGAGTGTGGGGTCCTGTGCTTCCTGTCCGTCAATCCATCCATCCATCCATCCATCCATCCATCCATCCATCCATCCATCCATCCATCCATCCATCCATCCATCCATCCATCCATCCATCCGTCCGTCCGTCCGTCCCCCCGTCCATCCACTCCTCCGTCTGTCTGCCCATCTGTCCATCCATCCTCTCCCACACATCCTGTCTGTGCACACACTCCCAGTCGAGAGCCTGCAGCATGCTGCACTGGGCACTTTCACCCTGCACATCCAGCAGCATGAAAGATCTGTATAAACTTTGTTTTGAAAGGGAACATTTTTTACTTAAAAAAAGAAAAAAAAAAGGCAAATGAAACACAAATTAAAGCCTCCAACCTACCCTGTGTGCATACACCAAACTTTCTGTCATCTGTAGAAAATACCCAACCTCATGCCCAAATGCTGGAGGTTTGAGACAGTTGGAGTGCAGGAGGGAGAGAAACCGTGGTTTCCAAGGACTGATTAGATGGCATGCCAAGTGTATTAAATTTTGCAGACATTTTAACAGCAATATGCTAGATAGTTGGGTGTCCCCCGAGGCTGCTGGATTTTTTTATATCCTTCAGAGAAGGTCAAAGCCCTCTTCTGCCTGCCCCCTCCCTCTCTCTGCTGTCTCTCATTCCTCGTCCCTTTCTCTCTGTGTCACCATCCCTCACTCTCTCTCTCTCTCTCTCTCTCTTACTTCTTTGGTGCACTTTCTCCTTCTCTTTTGCTCTGTGCACATAAAATAAAAGATCAGTAATTTTTGAGTTCCCCCATGAGTGGAAATTTCTACTCCCTGTGATCCCCTCACACAGAGATGTGTATACTGGGGCTTTCCACTCTCTTTTCTGCACTTTGTTTTGGGGAAAATATGTTTTTCTCCCGTCACTCCCCAAACATCAGTGCTCTTCCCCCCCCCCCCCCTTTTTTTTTTTTTATTTGTAGCAAAAAAAAAAAAAAAAAAAGGCCAGGAAAAGAATCCATCTGGCATATGAATAATTGAAATGGCTCAACTCTGTTCCTGTTGCTGTTGTTTGCTCTCAGTTCTTCCTCCCCCGCCCCAACCATAGCATCCCCCCGGGATATGGGAGTTGGAGGTAAGGATGTATTGATTCCCTTGAGGGAGGTGGTGAGGGGGGTCAGCGTGCAGCTCATCCCATTCCTCCAGAGCTCTGTCCTGAGCACAGTGTGTGCTTTGAGTGGCACAGGGGATGTCAGGGCTGCTTTCCCCTGTGTCCGTGCGCAGCCTCCCCTGGCTGGCCGCAGGAGTCATTGCCAAGGCAGCTCCCAACAGCAGCCCACGGTGCCGTCGGCCTTCTGCCAGACTCGGGCTGCCACAGCGTGCCCCTCCGAAGTGGCGGCAGGTTTTGCTCTCCCCACAGCATTTTCCTCTCTCTGCCCGCTCGCTCCAGCGCTTCAGAGCCCTCCCGTGCGCTCGCCCTCCGCGGCAGAGCGGGCAGGATGGGGCCGTGCTGTGCCGCTCTCTGCAGCTGCTCTGCACCCCCTGTGCCTTCCCGGGGCTCCGAGCAGGCAGCCCAGTGCTCAGCCTCTCCCACCGCTCTAGGACACAGCTGCTGGCAGCAGTGGAAGTCTGCACTTCCCTCTCATCCTGCTCCCCGTTGAGCACTCTGAGTGCGGTTAGTGTTAAACTTTTTAGAACATGTTGTAGAAGTCTTAAAAATAGCATCCCTCCTTCCACCTTAGGGCTTCCAGTATGTGCTCAGGTTGTCCAGCTTAGCCCCAAAAATGCTGGACCTTTTCTGTTTTCAAGTGCTTGAGCCAGCTGGGGTACCCGTGTGCCTGGCAGCCAGGGCACAGCTTTTGCTGTCTCTTTAAAACCATTTAGAGTAAAACCAAAGAACTTTAGGACATTAATTCTGGATGAAGATGAGTCTCCAGATGACAGCCTGATCCATATCATTCCCCACAAGGCAGCTTCCATTTTCCTCCTCCCTATCCCCTCCTGCCCACTCTCTCCTTCCCCAGTCTGTCTGTCTGTCTCATTTTCCCTGCTCCTTAGAAAGGAAAAGCTGACATAAGGTGTTGAACCTTTAAATACACACATTGAGCTCCTTTTTTCTGTAGTTAGTGGGCTGCCTCTGATGAGTTGTGTGTTTTGAAGCAGGTATTTGCTGTGTGTATTTGTGTATACTTGGCAGGCATTGACTGTGCGTGGTGTGTTTTTGGGGGATGTTTGTGTATTGTTAGGGAGGAGTTTATATTTAGGCTCTGTTTTTTGTGGTTTGGGTAGGTAATGTATGTATGAACGAGATGTGTGTGTTTATCAAGCTGTTTGTCTGTGCTTTTATTCTGGCTTTGTGTTTGTTGTGTGGGCACATACCTCTATAGTGTGTAGAGAGTATGTGTGTAGATTTGTGTATGTTTTTCCTTGTGTGAGGCCAGTGGAGGAGTTTGGGCTTGAGTCATAAGGATTTTGTGTGTTTTAGGATACACACTCTTTGTATTACATATGAGTTTTGTATGTAATGTCTGTGATGTTTGCTAATTTCAATAATTCTGGTCTTTGGAGGGATGGGCTTTGGTGAGTCTTGAGTGTGTTTGAAATGTGTTTTTCATGACTGTGCATCTACAAAATTACAAGAAAAACATTGAAAAGATGTTAGAAAAGTGATCAAGGAAAATAGCCTGCTGGAATATTCAGAGGTGCAAATGTGTCATTAGTAACATTACTGGAGTGGGAGGTATTCAGGGCCAGGAAAATTCCTACTGACTGAGAGACAATTTCTTCTTTTTTATTTTTCATTTTTTTTAAATAAATCTTTATTTAGAAAAAAAAAAGAAAAAAGGAAAAATCAGAAAAAGGAAAAATATTTCAAATGACATTCAAATCAGGTTCATCATATATATGTAGATACATAGGTCTTTTTCTAAAAAGACTCCTATACATAATTTAAAAGTTGCATGTAAAATATTTGGTAACCCAACACTTGGTACAAATAATTAGATATTTAGATCTAATAAAACTGGTTTGATGGGGAAATCACTTTCTCCTGTGCAGATTTCCATTTGAAGGCAAGTTTCGGTCCTTGTGTTTGTTTTTTCTGACAGTAAAACGTAGGGTTTGGCACCAACAAAAGATATTCCCTGTAAATATCTAAATATCTGTTCTCTGCCATACACATTGAGAGATGTGCCCAATCATGTCAGAGGAGCCTATTTATGCACTTTGTGCTTTCATGTTACCTGCAGTGCACTTTGTAGGGAGGAGAAATGCAGCAAACTCTAAGCCGAGAGAGTGATTGCTGTCCCTGAGCAGAGCAGCCACATCTGTCACCCAGGCTGTGCCACAGGGGCTGGGCGATGGCTCGGAAGGGGCCTTGGTGTTTGCCAAGGGCAGCCAGAGGCCCCGGGCAGACCCCAGAGCTGGGCAGAGAGCTGGAGACGCGCCGAGCGCTGGCAGGAGGTGGCCCCATGCGAGGCAGACTGGCAGCAGCTTCGCTCTGGCTCCTGGGCCCCTGCTCATCTTGCTGCCATCCAGGTTAGATAAGGAAATCCCTTCTCCTTGTGCCCCTTGGCACGGGAGTGGGGTCGGCAGCAGGGTCCCTGTCGCTAGCACAGGCATTCACGTGGCACAGGGAGTGCTGCTGCAGACAGAATGGCTTTCCCTGGTCTCAGCCAGGAAGAAGTGCTGTCATGCAGCAAGTTGCCTGTTCTGCCTATTGATCGTTGCTAACACAGTTTTCACTTGGAAGTGCCGTGCTCTAGGCATTTTGAAGGGCGTTCAGCAAGGAGGTGTAGGGTGGGCACTCTCTGCAGGGATGGGATTCTCATCCATCCCCAAGCTGTGAAAATCCCTAAGTAACAGTACCATTTTCCTGGGGGGAGGCTTTGATCTTGATTTACTCAAGTGTTGCTGCAAAAGGAGTCTGGCCCATTGCCTTGTGGAGGAGGTAAAATTACCACAGATAAACCCCAGTCAGCAGAGTGGAGTCTGTCTGCTTTTGTTCTCTGCTTAGGCCTTGTGGCGCTGGATGTGCAGTGCTGGGGCAAGGGGCCGTGCAGCAGGTATGGCTGGGTGAACAGTAGTTTCCTTCTCAATTAAAATGTATGTATAAATATGTGTAAAGTTGCTTTGAGTTAAATGGAGGCAACCATTCAGATTTTACCCAATTTTGAGTGTTAGATTTTAAAATAAAATGAAATGACAGTAGTATGTGACAAGGTGGTAAAAGCAGAAAGTTTTTATTTAAAAAACAACCAAATTAACTATTCAAAGGAAAAAATGGTGTTTCCTTCTGTACGTGAACAACTATACGGAATAACTTTGGATTTGTGAAGTTTGACTATTCCTTCATTTGCACTTTTCATTGCAAAAAGTTTTGGTAAAAACTGTGATTTTGCTTGAGTGGAAAGATTTGTATTTAAAATACTTTAAAAAATATGAGTCATAGTTTATTTTCCTGTAGACTTTCACAGCATTGCTAACATAATCTAGCATTGCATCTGTTGGGTTTTGGAGGGTTTTGTTCACTGAACTAGGCTAAGCAAATTTTGAATAGGCTGGGAAGGCTGATGTTGGGATGAAGACTTCTCTGGGAATGGGAGGCTGGGAGATCCTGTGGCAACTGTGTCAGTTTTTAGTGCTGTGCAGCCTCTCTAAGTACCAGGCTTTAGTTACAGCTCACGGTCAGGATGTGTCCCTCACACAGAGCCACAATGTGTGCACATTGCTCCCAGGATGATGTGTGTTGCTTTTCCACACCTGCCCCTCCAAAAAAATGAGTGCCGCCTAACACACAGTATAACATCTTTATGGATGCTGGGCTTATACTGAGGTGTGGGGGAGACTCAGAGTGAGAACAGCATAGCTGAACCATCAGTTTTAATAGCTTCTTTTAAAAAATAGAAGAAATTAATTCACAGTCTTCCCAGAAGAACAAGATCGTAGTAATTGGCACCTGGAAATGTCAGTCAGATTTCCCCTCCTTGTCTCCAGCACTTTGATGGTGTATTTGCTGCTGGATGTGACTTAAACAAAAAGTTTAAAAATTAAAAAATAAATAAAATAAATTTTAAAAAGCCTTTCCTTCATGCATATGGAGTTTTTGGGGGAAAAAAAAAAGGTATTTTAATGCTTTCTATTAAATTGGGACTAAAAGTGGTGTCTTAATTTGCATTCATTAGCATATTTGCATATAGATCACTGAAATGGTGGAAGAGAAGAAGAGCCTATAAATGAAAATTCATTTAAAGGCACAGGCATCCTTTTATTTATTTTCAGTCTCTCTCCCCTTTACAAGCCTCCTCTTGACCAGTAGCTGGATGGTGTTTGCCACGTGGAGTGAGATGCTGCCAGGAAGGAAGGCTCTTGGGACACAAGCAAGGGGTTCATGGTGGAGAAGCTCAGTTTGGGTGTCTGTGGCCATCTCAGAGTGCCAAGGACAGGCTGTGGTGAGGCAGCTGCAGCCCGTGCACGGGGCAGGGTCTGCTGCCAAACCCTGCACTTGTATCTTAACATGGGCCAGTGACCTCCTGCTTGAGGGGAGCAGTGTGCCAGGCTGCTACTGGGGACAGGGAAGGTTTGTGCCATGAACGTCCATTGCCTTGCTAAAGAGGTTGTGTGGCTCGTTAGTCAGAGAGGAAAGATGGATTCATGATTCAGACCTGTTCCCTGAAATCTGTCACTTGGGCTTTAATTCTTTGCTCTGCTTTCACACACCTTCCCATACATTCTGTCCTGCAAAAAGATTCTCAGCCTAAATTAGGCAGAAAGCTTTTATAAACTTCCTCAGGCTTTGCACTGATTTGCTTGTAGTCAGTTATAATAATAATAGGAACAATTTCTCTTTTAAAATAAATTTCCCAGTTGTGTTTCCTTGTAATGCAAGGCACTTCCACACTACAGTTTTTGTCTTACATGATGTGCTGCCTGGCTGTTACAAAAAGTAGTTTGAGTGGTTCCCAAGTGTTTTGTTCCAGACTGCAAATGTTTGTAAGCTGTGCTATAGATGGACCAGCCAATTTGAGATAAAGACTGTAATGAAGACAGATAAATCAATAATGAGAAACACTCCTTCCTATGGAGTTGGAAACTCGGATAGGAAGGAGGACTAGAAACATTCCATGAGGACTGACAGGCCCAAGGTGTGTGACAGAGCAGAAATTGAGCATAGAAGAGCTTTGTCCCAAGACAAAGATACAGTGGGGACAGATTGGATGTTCACATCAAATTCCCAACTTTTGAGGAGAAATTAAGACAGTCAACCGAGATAAAAATGGGAATTCAGGCTGCAGTTTACACTGACTCAGGCTGTTTTTAACAGCTGTGGTTTGATCTTGGCTACAAAGCCACTTAATAAGCTTCTAGGCCGTGTTGCAGGAAGTAATTCTGCTGGGCAGCAGTATGCCAGGCTGCCCTGTCTGGCTCAGGGGGCTGTGGGGGCAGAGCTCTCTTTCTTGGGGAGTTTACCTCCAGGGAATTGGATGTGCTCTCCCTCTCTGCCACCCACATACACACACATATCACATGCAGCACAGTGAAGACAGTGGGATGGTGGAGTTAAACGGGGTTAAATGGGAGTGGCAAAAATGATGGCTAAAGGATCGAGGGTAGTTGGTCTGTCTTGGTGCCCAGTGCTAACATTCAGGCCTTGGCTTAGCTGGGGAAGGGAACAAGAAGTCAGTGTAAAAGTACCCAGAAGTGTTTGTGACCCAGGCGAGGTTCTGTGCTGTCCACACTGGTGCTCCCATCTCCTGCTGAGACAATCCCAGTCAAGGGCTGGAAAGGTGGGGCCAGCTACAATCACTCTGAGGTGTCCCTTAGGCTCAAGGCAGCCCCAGCATGCCAGCACTTGAGTCTCGGGAGTCAGGGGAGGGTGAGCAGAAGAGACTCCCCGTGATGGGGCAGGTGCCTGCTGGCCGTCTGTGCAGGTCCCTGGCCTGCATGGATGTGAATGGCATTGGCTCAGGGAGGGCTGGGGGCCGGGGGAGCTGGTGCTCCACCACTAATGAAAATCGGAAACCGATTGAACAGCACAAGGTGCCCAGGCAGCAGGTTGTGGAAATGAGGAAGGGAAAGAGCGGGGAGGGGGGTGGTGTGTGCCTAATGGAAGCTTCTGCGAAGCGGATGTCGTATTGATTGCTGTGTGTCTATATTTATATATTATCAAGTATATAAACTTCAGCAGATGTATGGCGCATAGATAAATAAAATGCATGCTGAAAAATTAATGAAATGTACATGCAAATCCACCACCATCGATCACGCCGGCTGCCAGAACCAGAGGGGCTCTTTACTTTTCGGCTTTTTCCTTCCTTTCTTTAATATGCTTTCCCTCCTTCCCCTCTAGAAAAACAAACCCAAACCCCAAATTCCCATACCTGAGAAATTCCTTGTACAGGCCTGGACAAAATGTGGCAGGATTTTGTGCGGATCTCAGTATTTTGTCTGAGTGCTGGCAGAAAGCTGTTGTGGGCAGAAGGCAAGGCAATGTGGCAGTGCAGGTGAGGAGCTGGAAACTGAGAGGGTACTTGGGAGGTGGCAGAGTGGTGTTACACCACAAGCACAAGGCCTGTGTAAGGGCAAAGAAGTCCGGGCAGATGCAGGCTAAGTGAAAAACAGTGGAAAGGAACTGTTATTTTAGGGAAGTCACCAAAGAGCCTTGTATCTCCAGTCACTCCTCTGGTGGTGGCTCCAGGGAGATTGTTACAGGCACAGTTAGCAGGAGGACTGGGATGGGCAAACAAACCTGCAGCGTGAGGTTTAGGGCTGAGAGTAGCCTGTGGGAGCTTTGTCACTGAATTCTGCAAGAGCAGCACAGTGAGAAAGGTTCCTGGATGCATTTTCTTCGGGGATAGTAGATGTCTGAGGAGTTAAACATGGGAATCCCCCTTTGTGTTGGGGACCGCAGCAAGTCCTGCAGGGCTGCAGGAGGCCTTGCTGGCTCATGGAGCTGGAGGAGCAGCTCCCAGTGTTAATCCTTATTTGCCTGTGCTGCAGATACATTTTGTTTGCCTTTTGCAGACTTTCTCTTAAGCTTTTCCTCACTCTCCTCACAGAAGCAGAAAGCAAAGGACTGTGCTTGGAGAGTTTGGCTCCCTTGTGTCCTTTCTTGACAAATATGTCCCCTCTTTGCTGGAGTGGGCACTTAGCACATCCCCTGTCCCCAGTGCTGTGCTGCAGCTGCCAGGGGCTGGCTGGGCACAGGCCTGGGGCCCTGTACAAAGGTGCCTGGTGCCCCTCACCACCCAGCCTCAAAGCAGAAGCCAGGGCCTGAGAGCGGTGGCAAACTCTTGAACATCATCCTCTGCTTAGGGCAGGGCTGCTTGGCAGCCAGGCTGCAAGATTGTTGTACACCTCCTGCAATGGACTGTGACTATCACCCGTGAGCCCCTGGGAGCCAAGAGGAGACCATCTGTGGGAGGAGTGGCTGCAGCTCCTGCAGGCACCCAGCTCCAGGGCTGCCGGGCCTCACGGGGCATGGGCGGCGTGGGTATTTTTAGCCACTCTTTCTGTAGTTGCTGTTTGTTGTTAGCTGTGTCCCACTGCGAGTGGCAATGCTCCACACTCGCCAAGGGTCACCAAGAGTTTAATAGAGCAACCACACAGCTCCTGGGTGGTGCAGCTGGTGACTGACTCTCGGCTTTCTTGCAGTCTCTGCTGTACCCGTGCTGCTGCCCCAGAGCAGAGCTGTTCCCATGCTGGCAGTGCATCGCACCAGTGTCGAGGCACGAGGGGGCTTTGCTCTGCTGTTTTGGGGTGTCTGAACGGCAGCTGGGCACTAGAGCTCTCCTTTACCTGCTGCTATTTCTAAGCAGTATCACATGCTTTCTCTTACTCCCTTTAGCTCCTGATTTCAGCACTTGGTTTGACCTGCTTTTCAGGATGTGCTCCAAACAGAAACTGCAGGTGAGAACGCATCAGGGATTGCCTTCCTCTGCCTGTCCGGTGTCAGGTCAGGCTGTGCCACTCCTCCAGGCAGAAACTCTGCCAGGAATGGATTTCCTCAGTTTGGCAGACCGCATTTCATGTTGTTGCTGTGAACCAGGCAAGAAATTAGAGGTTAGGGATGTAAAGAGCCCGGGCAGCTGCAGTGAGACTCCAGAGGTGTAAGATGGCATGTGGTGACCTGCACCAAGGAGGCTGGGCTGGCCTCAAGGCTTCTTTGCTGGGCGCAAAGATCCCAAGCAGTGCTGGTGAGAGCCAGCCCCTCATTTGTGCCATGGAGAGGGCAGAGAGGTGTTGAGGGCAGGCAGCAGGCAGCCCACGCACGGCTCGGTTTCCCCCAGCTCCAAGCCGCAGTGCCAGGGTGGGCTGGGAGCTGCAGCTCCTCGCAGTGCATGGGCCTGGCTCCTCTCCCCGCTTCCTCCAGAAGCCACGAGGGGAAACTAAGGGAGAGTTCAGATGACAATTAAAAAGCTAAAGAAAACCCCACAGAAGATGAGCATCAAGGCAGTGCGTTTTTTTCTTTGACACTTTCTTACTCCCCCCCTACTCTGTCTTCCTCATGGTGTTTCCAGGAGACTCTCTCGTCGGCTCAGAAAGCTGCGTAGGCCCATGGCGGCTCAACCTTTCCCTCTCCCTGAGCCCCGGTCTAATCAACCCCTATAATTTATGCAGAAAATATGATTTATATTTAATTTCACCACACTTGCATTGTTAATTTGAGATGTAATTAACCCGTCGCTATGACAACTAATTTCGTGATGCCGTAAATTACCGCCGTCTTTTCATCAAAATTCAGTTACTTTGGCTCCTGTGTGCAATGTACTGATGCAATTAGGTTGCTAAGGGCAACCCAAAAGTGTTCAATTTCTTTTGTGTATCTGCAGTGGGGTAGAAGCTCTCGTGTGTTATCCCAAAGTCCTGTTTTCTTTGGTAAAGAGCAGGGCAGACAAGACCATGGAGGAATGTGCGTGAGGGAGATGGAGCGGAAGAGTGTCCTGTGCTGGGGTTTCCCTGCGCGAGCCTCTCCACCTCTCCATGTGTTTATTTTTCTCATTGTTTTAAAAGAGCCGGGCTCCTGGTCACGCATGACCCTGTTTGTCTTAAGCCAGCGCTTTCTGTCTTCTCCCTTCCTCTCTCCCAGGCTTTCCTCCTTGATGCTTTAGGGACAAACTGGGCAATGAGGGAAGACGTTCACTGCTGCTTTCATCCTAAACACCAGCAACATACCTCAGTCCTTCCCTAAGTTTGTGTCCCTCTGAATTTTTGCGTCTGTGTGTGTGCAGAGAGAACTTGTTTATATAGATCTCCCCCCCCTTCTTTATTTAAAACAAAAACCCTCTGTGTTGCTTTTGTCACGTTAATTCCCATTTTGCCAACACCAGGGGCCCAGGCAGACGAGTTACCAAGGAACACAAAATTTTAATTAGTGTATTTTAATCATTCAGGCTTTCCGAGCTAATCCACATACCCTAGAGAATTCCCGAGATGCAGCACTGCTCTGCTTTACCATTTATTGTTGAGTCTATTATAATTACTGTTAGCAGGTGGGGACTGGGAGATGTTTATTATGAGTTTTTCATCTTTAGTATAATTACCGAAAAAAACAAAATAAAAAGATGTTGGTGCATTTTGTTTTCCTAGAGGATTTTTTTTTTTTTGTGGGGGATATTTTTCCCATTCCTTGCAGGCAGGTACTCACCAATTACTGCCTTTTTCTCAGTTTTAATTTATTTTGTTGATCACTGACTCACCTTTACTTTTTCAGGATGGAAGTAGAATCCAGTGGCTCCTGGATGGAGTGAGTTTACATAATTTAGGGCAAGAGATTAAGCTGGGACAGAACTAGACAAGCTCAGGATTCCAGCCACTGTGGGTAGGTAGAGTGTGCTAAAGGAGGGACATCTCCATTTGAGAGTTTGTGTTTTGCTGCTTTGGTGCCATTTCTTAAGTGGTAGAGTTTCATCAGTATGATTGATTGATCAGCATGAGCAGACAGGAAAAGGTGCCTGTGTGCAGGTATAAATGCCCAAGTGCCACTGCTGTATGTGCAGAAGGGTAGGTGGGCATCTTTGAATGTGTTTTTGAAGGATTCAGTGACAGGCACAAAGATATGCACAACCCTTCCATGAGCAGAGCATGGCAAGGTGCTAAATCTTTGGTGCATAGGGAGTTTCCAGTGTGAAGGGGAAAGGAGGGTGATTCCCTGAGCTCTGAAGTAAAATGCTTTCATCAGGTGAGATTTTTATTCATCCTGGCCACTGCAGAAAAAAACTAACACTGCCTTTTGAAGCCAAACTTTTCTGTGTGATCCTTGCAACAAGATTCTGGCCTCTTGTTTTGCAGCTGTAGCTTATACCAGGGTGAGGAGTGTCTGTGCCTGTTCTCCAAGACCTCTCTTGGCAGGCAGGTGCCTTCTCAAAGTACAAATGTCTGGTAAAGGAGTGAGAGGGTATGCACAGGCTGCAGGCAGTACTGTTCCCTCCTATCTGTTGTGGCCTGATGAGAGTTGGGAAAGGTGAGTCAGTCTGATGGCATTAGTTCCCCATTATATGCCATGACATTAGGTAACATTTTTTATTTTATAATCGATGGAATTCTCCAGGGATTCAAACGGAGTCTCATATCCCTACACAAAACCCCTTTAGAGAGGTTGTGTTTCAGCTGCTTCCATCTCTGCCTGGTGACTTCTGCCTTGTTTGATGTCTGCTCCCATGTCATTTGAGGAATCAGCTTATATCAGACTATCCAAAAGCTAATGGGGCCCCCCTTGCCTGTGTTCCACTGCCTCCAAGGGTTGAAGTCTGGACTGAGAAAGCTTAATTGAGAGCTCAGAGGGATTTAAAAGCTAGGTGTCTTTTTAAGCCTCTCTTTATCCATATCAAAGTCTGCAGTTAGGAATCCCCTAACAAAATTTCCATGTTCAGGGTATTCTCTGGGAAAATGCCATGCTAATTCTGGACAGCTCTCATCAGGGATGCCCCAGATCTGTACTCTGTGTTTGCTGCCTCTTTCCACCTTACAGCTGAATCAGAGAAATGAGCCCCTTCTCTGTCTTACACTTAAAAGGCTGACTGTAAACATTTTTTTCTCCTTGATGACGATTTTCAAGTTTTCCTGGAAAATTCCACATCTCTGCATGAGGCCAAGGCTCTGGCTGAGGTGAGACCAAGCAGGATTAATTAATAAAGCTCAGTAGCTTACACAGGAACTCTGTAATATAATTATAGCTTTGGTAAGAAAAGGCCCTGGAGTCGAAGAGGTCTGTGAGAATTGCATGGGGTTGGGAAGAGTATTCTTTGAGCCCCCATGCCCCCGGCTTGTCCTTCCCCTTACTTTTTAGTTCAGGCCTTTCTGTGCTCCATAGTGCCCTTTGCTTCTGAACATGTCTTTGGTCTTTGCTGTTGGCTCTTCATGCTGCCAACTTGCCCCCTGAAACTGCTCCTAGGCTCTTCCAGTTGAGAGGGGCATCTGCTCCTGAGCTCAAACCTGCTGGCTTTGGAGGCCTGTGTATCTTCTGGATTCGGCACAGCCCTAGTTGGAGTCTAGGGACAGCTCCTGGGAGGTGGGGAGGGATATGCACCTCTTCCTTCTCCTCTGTTTTTTTCCTTCCAGCACTTTGAGTTGTCTTCCTCCTGCTCCAAAGAGGAAAACTCTTGGTGTCCCCTCTCACACCTTCCCACATCCTCCTCAGATGCTGCCATCCTGCTCTAGTGGGCAGCACCAGCTCTGGGCAAGACAAGTGTCCAGAGTGAGCTCCATTGAAGCATCCAGGCCAGCTGAGGACAGATCCATTCCCAGGGAGACAGTGCTGCGAGCCCAGAGCTGCAGGAGGAGGCTTTTCTTCTGATTTCTCCAAACTTTCCCACCCTGGCTGCGGCTCTACAAAGAGGCCCTGGCCCCGTGCACGGGCCCTTCCGCATGAAGGGGTCTTGCCAGCTCCTCTTTATTGAGTCTTCAAGCGCTGGCAGGACACTCCATTAAAAAGCCATTTGCTTTTGTGTCCTCAGGCCCCCAGCCGGCTCCCGCTCATGTGACACTGGCCACAGTTGTAAAACAACAACACAAATAGTTGGCAACTACTGAGGGTTTTTTCAAACCAGGGTCGTCATAGCAACTTTCCCCAGTCAATCACTGGTGAGGCAGCCTGCCAAGGGGTGCTCTGAGTGGCAGGGCAGCCCCGCTCCAGAGGAGCCCTGAGCAGGGAGCTCTCAGGGATCCCTGTCACCAAGACTCAACAGCCTACTTCCTACATTAGTGAAATGCAGAGCCTTCACTGCACAGAGCTGGCACAGGAACAGAAGAAATCCAGTCCTCCATCCCAGAACTTCCCTGAGCTTGGATCCAGGCTCCAGGGTCCCTGTTCCTGCTGGCAAAGTGCCATAGGGAGAATCCCTCAGCACCTGGCATCATGCCAGAAGGGGCATCCAAAGCTCCCCCACAGTCTGGCACACTGCCAAGGGGGCATCCGAATCCCCCCTGTTCATGGCATGTTGTCATGGGGCATCTGAGTCCCTGTGCCCATGGCACTGTGCCAGGTGGATCAGAGCATGGCACACTGTCCTTGCAAGTGGCTCCATGCCAGGTCTGATCAGCACTATCAACCGCTGTTGTGTCTTGCAGGATGTAGGACCAGGAAGTGACTTGGCACATCTTTCAAACTCCTGGGTTTGCAGGAGGGTGCATGAAACCCACAGGTTCTTGCATGAACGAAGGAGGTGGCAGAGCTGGAAAGAGACAGCAGTGCTTAGCAAGGGAGCTGTAAGTTACACCTTTGTGGTGGCCTCTGGTTAGAGAAGCAGGATGGACCCCCCCACCATGGTACAGGGTCCAGCTGCCACTGGGAGCAAGCAAAGGGAACATTTCTGCTCCTCCCAGCCCATCTCTTCTGGCCTTTGGAGAACATCACTGCTCTTGCGCTGCTATGACTCTGCTTTTTTGACTTTGTTGGCTTTTCTTGTCTGTCCTGAACACTTAATGAGTCTTGTGAGCCACCATCCTAGACTTAGCCCAGAGCCCATTACTGGGCAGTGTGGGCAGCCAGTTTGGGCTGCACTGCTCCCACCTGTGCAGATGGCGATGGCCTGATGCTCCAGAAGATGGCACTTGCTTTCACTGCTGTCCCATGACAGGGTTTCTAAGACAGCAGACCTCGGCCTGCCATTGTTGTCGTCACATCACTCTACTTGAGGCTCCCTGGCAGCCTTGAGTGACTCCTGGAGGAATGTTAAAAATCCACTCTTGTAGTAAGTTGGCACCATATCCAGCCACCGTCTGCTCTGTGCCAGAGCTTAGTAAAATGTTGGCGAGGACTGCAGCTCTGTAGTCAGGCCCCCCCTTCCCTTTTTGTCTCAGTTGGTTTGGCAATTGCATGGTGGTAACACAGCTCAGGATGGCACAGGAGCTGTGCTGCCCATATGCAGCTGGAAAGTGAAAAGGGATTTCCAGGCAGGACAAATGATAAAGGGAAATGGAATGTGAGGGTCTGTGGCAGCAGGCCAGCGGCAAGCCAGGCGTTTTGCTAACCCTGGCACATTTGCTGTGGCTGGGGAGATGCTGAGGATGGATGTGTCCCATCCCATGGCTGGAGAAGGTGCCAGGGTGTTTTGTTCCACAGGTGGCTGGATCCCTTGGCTGCTGCTGAAGCTGGGATCTGAGGGGCTCAGGAAGGCAAGCGAGGAACTGCTAGGCTCTGTGCAAATCCTATTTGTTGGCACTCCAGTTACAAGCATGGTAACTGTTGGCTGGGGCAGGGAGGAGGGATGCCGCCTCCTTCACTTTGTTGCTTTGCATCTTCGTCACTCTGTCTCAGTTCTCTCATTCATTTGTTCTTAATTATTTGTTAATTTCCTTCCCTTCTTCCTCAATTTGTTCTCTCAGTCATCTGCTCTCTCATTTGCTTTTTCTTTCTTTTGTTGCTGTTATTTGCCACCTAATTTCCTTCTTTCATTCCTGTCACTCTTAGCTGTCCTCTCTCATTCCTTCCACTTTTTTCTCTTCTTCCCTCTCTCCTCCCCTGGGCATTTTCAGTATCTGTGGCATTTTTCTTGGTGTAATTTCTAATCCCAAGTGAGTTGCTTCCCTTCAGAGACACGCAGAGCTCCTCAAGCTGCTGCCCCTTTGGTGCTGCACTTGGCAGGGGTCCCTTCCCTTCGGGCTTTAAACTTTGAGGGTGGCCCCAGTGAGCGAACTTCTCCTGGGGCTGACACTAAGAAGGCAAGGAGAGAACCACACTCATATCCTGCCCTGAGCAGAGGTTCAAGGCCAGGCAATGGCGGAAGCTGGCCCCACTCCTCGCCTTTGTGGGATGCTGCGCTGGAAGTGGCCCCGGCGGAGGAGGGATGAGGAGGTGGCAGAGCCAGGTCTGTGACCTACACCTGGGCAATGAGTACGTATGCAGAGGTGTGAGAGGCCTTGGCTGCCAGGCTGGGGCTCGGCTGTGGGCACACCTGCACGTGCTGCTGCACTCATCTGTGCTGGTGCTGAAGTGCCAGCACCTGCCTCCAACCCGCCCGTGCCCCCGCTTCCCTGCGCCCGCCCTCCTCGGAGCACATTCTCGGGCTCGGCTCCCCACGCACCTGCTGACGCCCGTGCGGAGGTGTGAGCCCGCGGCCTGCCCGTGGGCCCGGCTGCTCCCTGTCCTCCAGCAGCTCCCACACGCGCTTGCTGTCCCTGGCACGCATTTTGGGAAGGCACATGCCTGTGCACATCTGCACTCACATGTCACCGGCAAGCACAGCATTCCGACATGTGCCCGGGCTGCCTCCCCTGTGCACAGGCTGCCATGTGCTTTCCCATGCACTCAGCTCACATGCTGCCATGCAGTAAATTATCTCCCCCCCTGCAACCCACCGCCCCCTCCCCAAAACCCAGGCCAGCTAAAGTGCTGTAACATAGTAGCTGCCTGAACTTCCATTCAAAGGTTAATATCAAAATCTGGAGCGGATTACCTAAAAATTACTTACAACACCATTAAAATTCTGAACTCTTTTTGTTGTGGCTGTAAATTAATTTAAAATGTCAGTTTTTTTGAGAAATCCAATAAGAAATTGAGCCAATGGAGCAATCTGTAAACTGTCTGGCACAGAGGAAAGTGTGTCTTTTCAATCGACAAGAAAAAATATGGGGCTTAACTGGAACCATATGGCAGCGCACTTGAGAGAAATCTGCTGAAGAGGAGGGAGGGGAGGGGGAACCCAGGCAGGCAGGAGCAGCGGGAGAGCTGGCGGCGTGTGTGGGAGAGGAGCTGAGGCTGCCCGGTGCAGGGACCGGCGAGACAGGTGCATGGAGAGGAGAGGCCCGAGGGCAGAGGGGCAGCTCTTGGCTCTGCAGACCCGCAGGCCAAGGCATCCCGGGCAGAAGGCAGTGGAGCTGTTCCCGAGGTCCTCGCAGGCATGTGTTGGTGTGAAGGGGCACTGTGTTTGGCAATGGGGCTCTGTGGGCTGGATAGGAGGCACAGAAGGACTGAGCAGTAAGGGCATGTGGGAAATAAGGTATTTAAGTGGGTTTTCTGTGGTGTCTGTGCCCCTTCCTGGCCCACAAGCATCCTGCCATCCAGTTCCTTCAGCTGCCTCCCAGCACTGCCCCTCTGCTGGTTGTCCCCCTTGCCAGGAAGTGTGGATGGCATGGATGAGGGGTGGCTTCCTAGCTCCGACCCAAAGGTAAAGTGGGAGGTTGGTGGGGAAGGGCTGCCACTCCACATCCCCTGCCCCAGCCCCCTCTCCTTTGGCTCAGATTCTCACGGCATTCCTTGAGCTGGTGAGAAACCCAGCTTCCCCTCTGTGTCTCCTGCCTGCCGACATGTGTTACCCATTAGGCCTTAATTTCAGAAGATTTACAACACATTAAGTAATTTGTAGGTTATTTCAACTTTAATCTGCTGAAGTCGAGAAAATCAAAATTAAATTCAAAACACACGGATCTTCAAAGTACTGGGATTGGGGATGGGAGGGAGTTGTTTACCAGCCCTTGCTTGTCTCTTCTCCAGTGTTACTGCCACAGTGTCTCTTGCCTCCACCACAATGCTGCCCTTCCCACCACCTTTGCTGGTAGCAGGAGTGATGAGGGCCATAGAGGTGAGTTTCAGGAATCTCCTAGTTCTGGATGGGGGGTGTCAATGACCACAGAATGATGCCTTTTGGAAGCCCTCAGACTGACTGACCTTTTCCATGGCACAAGAGGGAATGCCCTGGTCCTGACAGTTTCTTTTCTGTCTGTGATCACGTCGGTCAGGAGCTTGAGTGGCAGATGCACAAACCCTCCCTGGCCTCTGGAGCCAAGGAGCCATTACCTATCTGTCCCTCACTTTCCTGTGCTAGGAAGAGCACTGTGCCTTGTGAGAGTGAGTTTGCTGAAGTTGTCAGGCATTTAGATGCTATGGAAAGGGAGGCTGCCTTCCCAAAGGAGCTAAAACAGAGATGGCGACCTGGGGACAACTGCTCTGACATGCTTTCCTGCTCCTCTTCTATGTTTACTGGCCAAGGGCATTTTTGCCACTTTGTCCCTCTTCCTGTATTCCTCTTGCTATAAAGGAACTTGGTCCCCTTCACCTATTCTTTTCCATCTGCAGGTAAGACCACAGGAACCCTGCCCACACTGTGGATCTGGGGCTGGAAAATCCCTGTGGGATTTATCCAACATTCCCGTGAGTCTCCTATTCAGAACAGGATTAGAATGGGTCTGAAACTGGTCTCGTCATTCCTTTTAGTGATTAGAGAAGCCAGAGCTGAGATCTTCCTTAAACTCTTGGGGAGGGATAATGAACTAGTTGAATCACAGAACTGGGAGTCTTTTCTGATGAACAGAGGCTGTTATGGAGTTATCTTGGGGCTCAGGAGATCTAAGATTTGTCTCAGCTCTGTACTATGCCAAGTTTTGTGTTGATCTAAAACAAATCTCTTACCCAATTTGTGCCTCAGTTCCTTGCCTGTGTAGTTGAAATAATGTTCTTTGAGTAAAGTTGATAGAAAGGATGTGTTGAGTGTCAAACTGCTGTACTGAGAGACTGGGCCTGATGTGGCTCCTGGGGTGGAGTCCCCAGGTAGTCTCAGTGCTTCAGTTCCCCCATGTGTGCAGGAAAAAGATTTTTTTTCCTTTCCCTGGACTTTGATGAATGGAAAGTGTATGTGTCACATCTCTGCTATTTTGCACTGATCTCTCCACCCACATCCCAGACAGTTTCCGGGTTCCCAGCCCACCAAATCCCTCAGGCATCTCTTCAGGGGCCCTTTCCTCTTCCAGTTGAGTGCTGCCTTATCCCAGAGCTGGGTGGCGGGGTGCAGCAGACATCCCATTTGGGAGCAATCCAGAACTGCTGAAAAGCTGAGCGTGCTGACGGGTTGGTTTTTGTGCGTCCCTGCATTGCAAGGGTGCGCAGCCCAGAGCTGACTTTGTTGTCTTGACTGTCTGTGAGCCAGATCCCCTGGAAGCTGGCTTTATCAGGAAGTGTGTCATTGAATTGCACTTAGGGAGACAAGCACTTTTGAGGGTGATGTCCCCAGTTCTGCTCCAACAAGGAATCTGGACATGCAGGAAGCATGTTATACTTCATCTGCATCTGTAGGTTTTCCTGCTTCAGGCCTGAATACCTGGCTCTGTCCATTTCATATTCTTGCCTGTGCTGGGAAATTTTTATCAGTACCATCACAGATTTGTATTTTCTCTGAGATTATGCTTCACACGCCTTAGACAGCTGCTCTGACCTGTTTAAAGGGGGTGGATTTGGATACAGATGTGGTGTGTGACTCTGTGTTTTATATAGACCACTGGGCAGCCATCAGAGTAGTAACTTACAGTCCCTTTTGATCTGGGTTGGTTTTAAACCAGATGTCAAAGCTTGTATGCTGTAAAACAGAAATTGTTTCTCTAGTCTCTGCAGAGTTCATCTCCTGGGTCTTCTTGCAAAGAGGAAAGAAAAGGATTTGTGTAGAGCAGTTTTCTGCTAACCCTTATGAAAAGTCTTGTGTAAAAAAAGGTTAAAATTTATTTTGATGTGTATTAGCTGGTCAAGCTAAACCCTGGAGAGCCTCTCCAATTCACGTTAAAGGTACGACCTGCGTTATCCACGCAAAGCGTGTCTCTGTTGAACTAGGTGCCCGAACTGGTAACTTCATTAAGACAAAGATTTCACTCCTGTTTTAATGGTGTCTGCTGTCTTTCTTAGTGCTGACCTATCCTAACACCCTGAAAGTTAAATAAAATGCTTCTACCCACTGCTTACTCAGCTACAGGTGGTGGTGAGAATTCTTGCTTCTTTTTTTCTAGGGAGTGCTGGAAGCATGCAGAGAGATCTTCCTGCAGCACAGGAATGCCATTTGGCAGTTAGTCTGGATCATGGGGCTAAGATGTGCTTCTGTTACTACCCAGCCCTTTCAGCTTTCTCTGACCCCCTGCTCATGACTGTGTAGGCTGATGTGCTGAGTTGATGAAGGTTTAGAGAAAATGTAAGGATTCTGTGTTGGAAAGTGTTGTAGTGGAACATGAGCATGCACCCTGACAGCCACGATGCCATTTAATTCAGGTCTAGTGTCCTTAATCCTCTTGTAATGATCAGCAAAAATTCGGACTTCATGCAAAGTGAAGGAGCAATAATTGCCCTTTCCGAGCAAAGGGGAAATCAAGTCACAGGAAAAGTTACATGAATAATTTTCAGGTGTTCATGAGCCTTTGGCAGAGCAGGGAGTGGTGCTTGAGCACCCACCTCTCAATCCTGTGCTCTAACTTCTAGATCAAACGTTCCCAGACTTTTTTCAGTGGATGGGAGGCAGCTGAATAGAGAGTTGGCCTGATTGATGCCCTTTCTGTACATAATCACAGAATCTCCCTGTGGCAATTCCAGCAATTGCTTACGTGGGAGGTAATGGCAGGAAAATACTCTTGGTAGGATTTGTATGTGCTTTGTGTTTGCCTAAACCTGATCTCCTTGAAGTCCTAGAAGTTTGACTCAACACTCCAGTGCCGTCAGAATTGACCCTAGTACTGGGCAGTTTTGCAAATTTGTGTCTTCTCAGTTGCTTTGAAAGCAGGTGAGGAGCTGAGGGAATGAGGAGGAGCCATCCACAGAAGTCACCTGTCCATCAGGTGATATGCCAGAGCAAGTATCAAACACCAGCAGCTGGGAACCTCTGCTTTTAACCCTTCTGCCTTTAGGATAGGTCCTCTCTTGTGTCCTTAAGCATCTTAGACTCTAAAATATGGTAATCTTTGGGTCTTCAGCTTACCAAAGGGTTCACAGCAGAGGGAGGTGCATGTTTTCCCCCAGGGACAGCACAGCCTGTGCAGTGTCAGGTGAGCAGCACAGCTTGGCAGCCTCCTGCCTCTGCCATGAGCTTTGACCAAGCCTAAGGTCTCACAGCTCACACAGGTGTGCTCAGCAGTGCCTTTAAACCAGCTGGCTGCAGTGTGAGCAGCACAGACGCTGGTACAGGCTGATTGCCCAGGGCTCCATTCAGCTTCTCTGGAAGGTTTTGCTGCCAGAGCTGCTCAGCCTGAGGTACTCAAGAGAGCTGCAGAGTGTAGATACAGCCTTAGTGACTTTCTGTGCCCTTTTCCACCCTCTCCCTGTCATCTGTGCCTTATGCTCAGGTGGACAAAGAGATGGTAAACATGCTGTAAACAGTCATTGGCTTTGTTTGGCTGAGACTGAGATAGGTCGTTTGTGCAGTGCAATGTCCAGGGGCACATGGGAAAGTTTGGGTGTGCTCTTTCCCAGTCTGATGGTGTTTGCTTCAGTATATTTGGACCAAAACCCCTTCCTGGCTGAACTGCTAAGTTCTAATGAGTTATGGAAGTGGAGAATGTGATCCAGGAATGCCAAGCTGGGCAGGGATGATGAGGTCCCAGTTCAGTACATCTTATATTGATACATCTTGAAACTTCAAGGCAGTGTGATGCTTCCTAAGTATCATTTGCAATTGTGCAAAGAAAACAAGAGAAGACTGACCCTGGTAACTCCTGAGGATAACTTTTGGAGGATAACAGAATATCTTGCCCGGAAAGCACAAAAGGGGTCATGAAAAGCTGCTTCTAAGTCTCTCTGCTGGTTGGGCTGGGGAGGGATGCAAGCTGGAGGGGCTTGACGTACAGCAGGAAGGAGGCCTCGGCTCATCCGAGCGTGCCAGGCAGGTAGCTGGTTGCCCTGTTTCTCCTTGGTGTCTGCTAGTCTCTGAGTCCTGGTTCACAGCTCCCTGCAAGCCAGGGATGGAGGAGATCCTATGAAAATGATGATATGTGACAATCAGTCACAGCAATTAGTGTTTTGGTTAACAGGCCTTTTTTGTTTTCTCTCACCCAGACAGAATGTCACAAATAAATCCTCGCCTGCATTTGCATATTAATTGGATCGGAGACGTCAAGCATCTTTCATTAAAGAAAATGATCTGCATATTTGGAGACATAAAATAGTTATTTTGATGGGGTTTTTTCATAAGATCAGGGGGTGGGGGAGGAAGGTGATGGGAGCAGTGGAAATTGAGGTAGAGTGAAGGCAGAGAAAGCAGCTTTTGTGGTTAACCCCTTGTGGCCCAGAACTAGCTGGTGCCCAAAGCAAAAATAATAATAGTATAAATAAATAAATGCTTGTAGAGCACTGCACCATTCTCTCCATAGCTTTGTTCTTGAGACTATGGGGTTTCTAGGTAGCCACAAATACACTTCTAAAATATCTTCCCCTGTCTACTCTGTCCAGCCACAGAGCTGGGCTGTTACAGGGCCCTCTTTGTCATCTCCCTTTCCTGATTGCACCTTGGCCATCTGTCCTGGGTTGATGCTAAATTTATTTTTTTTCTGCCCTCCCAAATTTGCCCTAAACCAGGACACCATCCTGACGGCTGCTTCCTCTCAGGCTGTGCCAGTATCAGGCCTTTCAGATGGCAGGGCTGCAGGAACTGTATGCAGTGGGTGGCCTGCATGCCTGAAGCAAGCAGCAGCAGTGGGAGAGGGACCGTGTGCCTGGGGGTACACCCTGGTCACAAGGGAGGGAGATTCTTATGCTCAGATCCTTCTTCCATTACCCCCAGCTTAGGTGAGGGAGGTGCCAGAGGGCTGGGATTTGTTGGTTCCACAGCTGTGACCTTCTTCTTCTCTCTTTCTATGGTCTCTTCTGATTCGAGGCAAGGATAACATTTTCCCCAGTTCAAGTCAGTGGTGTGTATGTGGTCGATAGGAGAGTCCCTGCCTGGATTTCTACCCCTGTGCTAGCCTTTGGTACTTTTGGCAGCAGCCCAGGGGAGGATGTAAGGAACTTTACCCTCTACTTTGGAAACTGACTGGGGAATTTCAGTAGGCAGCATGCAGTGGCTTGAGATGGATTTTGGCTAGGACACGGAGGTTAACACTGCAATGGTTCCAAGGGTACATTCACATGAATGTAAATGATCATGTTATGGCAGATCAGCAAGTTGCTGCTTGTTAGCTGTGCTGCTGTGGGACTCTGAGAACACTGTATGCCTGTTGCAAATTCCAGGTAAAATGTATTTGCCTGACACTGATGCAGACATGGATTGAGGGACTGGATTCTCCTTTGCAAGTTTCTACAGCGTTGGTGAGGGCCCTTGTCCACCTGCTCATGTAGAAGACTCCCTCCCTTGAGCCCAGTCCTGTCCTTTCCAGCCAGTCTGATGATGTGGACCAAGATCTCACCAAGCTCATTTCACTGAGGTGTCCCTAAAGACAGGTTGCTCCAAACCAGCAGGTGTGGCAGCAGCTTTGGTTTTGCAGGTTCCCAATCCCTTTATCTTCAGAGCTGCCCTCAGGAGTCTCAGTTGAGCATTGCAGAGGAACACAGTCGGGATTCCCTGCCCAGTGCTGGGGATGACAGGAGCTGGCAGCCTCATCAAGGCACAGCAGAAAGTGTCTTCTGGCCCCAAGACACTTGGAGAGGAGCCCAGAGAGGGCTCCCTGCCATTCCTGAGCAGTGGTTTGCATGGCACAGCTCTAGCTCCCCACAGAAATCCATCCTGGCACTGGGTCAGGGAGAAGGTGGAGAGAGCTGGACGTGTTTGCAACCATGGCAGATCACCTATGTCATGCTTCGCTTTATTCTATTTCTAAGAGCTCATCCAAATCAGAAGGACCCCTGAGGACATCTACTGAGGTCAGTTTTCAGAATTTTCCATTTTTATGCACTAGAAAACAGAGAATTTCAGAAATTTCAGAAAGCCCTTCTGCCTTTTGGGCAGAGCATGGTGCTCACCTTGGTACAGCCTGGCATGAGCAGATCCCTCTTAGACCATGTTTTCCTGGGGGAGTTTCCCCATGTGCCAAACACAGCTTGGTCTGGAAGCTGAGGACAAAGCAGAGGCTCTGGTTAGGCAAGTACTGTGGAGCTGTCAGTAATGGAGTGTGGGGGCTGCTGGGGTAGGTTTAAGGAAATCAGCTGGGAATAGATGAGAGATAATTTGCCTTATCAAAGTGCAAGGAGCAGGTCTCTCTAGGCCTCTGAAATCGCTGCCAGAAGGTGGGGAAGACAGTGCAACCCAGAGCATGTGAGTGCTGGTTTGGGGACCCAGCTTCTTTTCTTGGCTTTGCCATGACCCATTTAACCTTAAACAAGTCATCAAGAGATGAAATCACCTCTCTCAGCCTTGATTTCCCTTTGCCTGCCTCTGATATTTTAGCCCAACTGCCTCAGGCTGTCTCATCCTCAGAAATCACCTTGTGCAGAAGGGGTCAGGCGTAATGGAGGAGCCATAAAGGAGGGTGCAAGGTTGCCTTTCCTCTGTGCTTGAAATCTCTGCAGGAAAGGCTTTGGCACATGATAAAATCTTCAGGGCACTTTTTAGTAGGAAGATTCAGCTCCCGGCTCCAGAGAGCTCTGTCCTAGATGAAGGGACTGTGTTTCACACCCCTGTGCTGCTTCATTTTGCAGCAAGGCCTGTAATTAGCCATGATTCCTCTCTTTACCCCACACATCAAGGCATGTTGCTGTGTTTTTTTCAGAATCCTGATCCTAGGAAGCCACCAGTATCCAGGAAACTTTATCACACACACTCAAAATAACCCAGAAAGCTGCCAGCCCCATATTAGGGAATGAATCCCTGTCAGAAAGTAAAGTGGATGCAAAATTTATTGACAGGCTACTGTGACTGCAGGCAATATGTCACCCAGCCCCTTCCTTTACCTCCGCTCCTCCCCATGAACAACAACCCGAAAAAAAACTCTCTTCAGTCCTTCAGCCCTTATATTTAGCATGTTTGTCTCAGCTCCCAGTATTCACAGTGCACTCAGGAGCCTTCCCAATGGAACAAAATGCAGCTGTGGACAAGGAGGTCAGCACAATGTCCTCCCTGTCTGCCCCACATCCCGTTGTCTCCATTGTCTCCTGTAGCTCAATATGAGCAAGAAAAACAACAAAACCCTAACACCATCCAGCCTAAAAGTTCTTCTCCTGAGCCCAAAATGTGGCAGAGGGTTGCTGTCCTTACTGCTCCAGTGCAAGGCAGGATGAGTTGGTGGTTGGAGCAGGAGCTATATGGGAATGAGCTCCTTGTTGGCTCTGCTAAGTATAGGACATGTTAATCTTACACTACTAAGCTTCCCCATTTGTAAATCTCTACCATCACTGCAGCCTCCAAAAGCCTTTCATGTCTGCTGATAAATTTCCTGGAGAGGTTCATGGAGCTTCTGTAGTTTCTGTTGGCAGTGTAAAATTCTACTTGAAGCAAGGATTTGGGATACTTGCTTGTGACTTTTAACAAAAGGATTTGTTTATGAATTTTGTTCTGCTCTTCCTTATGAGGAAGGATAGGCACTCAGGAATATCATCTGTGAGGTAGCATGAGCTTAGGTGTGAGTTGCTGTAGAGATGTGAAATGTCACTGTACTATATATGTATTAGGATCTAGAGAAAAGAAGGGAAGTGTAGGATGTGCATTAGCAGTTGAACTGCACAGGGAAATTTTCCCCTTGCGGTTCTTATGGGAGGCAGGTATCTCAGGCTTGTGCTGCACCAAAGCACAGAAAGGTTCAGTGTCAGACCATGGCCACCAAGGCATCAGAGGCTCATCTCTGAGGACAAGATTGGTTTGGGGAGAACTGCATCTCTCCAAGCAGGAGTTTGTAGTACAACAGGGCTTGGTGGTTTGTGGCACATTCAGCTCAGCAGATGGGAGCTACAGGTTGTCTCTTTGGCACCTGCTGTCCCTTAGCAGTCGGACAGCACCATCAGTCATATCCAGACACCATCAGGAAATGATTCCCAATCAATTATAATTGCTCTTCACCTACTTCCCATATAAATCACTGTTTCACTGCAGATGCCAATGAAACAGAGGAGCAGGAGTCTCTTGCCTCGACTTTCTGCCTGTGTCTCAGGCCTACCCACTGAGTTCCTTGGGACAGCCCTGCCATTCTAAGAAGTAGCCAGTGATTGGGATTTAAAAGCATTGGCATGTTTTATTGCCTCTGGAACCTAGGGATGGATGGGAGGAGGATATTGTGTGCTCTTCATGTCTCTGTGATCTGGGTGAGTGGGGAGAGTGGCTGCGAGACAGAGTCCACACCTCCAGCATTCAGCTGATGGCAGAGGTTTTATGAAGAGGCAATGGAAGCAGAGATCTAATTAATGCTGGATTAGGTCCTAAAACAGCCTTTCCCAATGAGATCCTGGATGGAGTTTACCAGACAGGTGTTATCACCTTCTTATTCATTCTTTTTCTCCTTCCTCTCCTTGTTTCTTCTTCATCTCTTGCTTGTTTGTGTACGTAGCAAGGAGGGACTGGTGTTCTGAGCTGGATTTGAAGCCAAGTAAAGACCTGCTAAGGCAGGTGGCACCTAATACTGTTTGATTTTCATGGTATCAAAACATTATGAGCTCTTCTTTTGAAACCTCAGCAGTGCGTAAGATGGAATGAAACACCTTTGGGGAAGGGAAGGTCAGAGACTGAAATATCCTTTTGGAGAAGGGCAGAAAGCCAAGTTGGAAAGGCAAGATGCATGGAGGCTGTGGAGGGAGGAGTGGGTTGAGGGTGGTGAGGAGGGATGCCAGGAGGCTGAGACTGGGCACAGCGTGGGACTGTGCGCGGCGGTGGAGCCCTGCCAGCACAGATCCTGTCTGGCCGTGGGTGTGTGGTGCAGGGAGCCCGGTCAGGCGGGAGCGCGCCGGGGCAGGCGCGGGCGGGCGGCTGCAGCAACTTCCAGGCGGATGATTATTTTATGGAGTCCTCAGAAGTCCAAAGTTATGTATGTTTGCTAAGCGCTGTAACGCTGAGTTTATTTAATGTGGTTTTAACTGCTGCATGCTTTTATAAATCAAAATAATTAAAAATAATAAATTTGAAGGTTAAACAACAGCCTGTGCTGTGGCAGAGGAGAGAGGATGTCTCTGGGCTGTGTTTGCTGGGAGGGAAACAGGGGTTCCCAACAGCTGCCTGCACTGCTGTCACTTCACTTGGGGGCTGGGGGCCAGTTTCAGGCTGGTGTAGCAGGGAAAGGCAGTGCCAAAGTCCAGGCTGTGGCACAGCTATATCCCTTCACACCCTGTTAAGGCTATCATGAGGAAAAGCACATGCAAGCGGCAATGGCAGCCCCAGTTGTGTCCTCATGACAGCCAAAGATTGCTGTTTCTCTTCCTCTTCTCCTACAGAGGAAGAGACACTTGGGTTTGCTGTACTCCTCATAGGATTTTCCGGCTATCGATATTCTTGTTGTTGCAGGGCATTTCTATTGATGCCACATCTCAGCCTGCATTATTTACACAGAGCTATTGAATCTGTCCCAGTATTCAGGACAGCCTGACAGAACCCAGCCTCCCTCTTTAAAGGTTAAACAGGCCAGGTCCCCTCACAACATGAGCTCGGGCTTGGAAAACGCAGGGTTCCAAACACCTACCTCCCTCCACACACACTCCCTTTCATTTTAGCTCAGAAAGGTTACCCTGAGGCGTCAGGGACTGGGAAGTGCAGGGTGCTGGAGAGTGTGTGTGTCTCTTTAAATGCTCTTTGTGTCAGTGTGATAAGGAATTTGATGGCTTTATCACAAATACCAAAGCTTTATTTAGCAGGGTGAGGCGAGCGCCACTTGGCCCCTCACAATCTGCTGATAAATTGGAAAAAAAAAAGAGAGAGAGAGAAAGAAAGAAAAAGAGAGAGAGAGAGAGAAAGAAAAAAAGAGGCGGTGGGGAGAGGAAAGTCTAAACTTTCCTTTATTGCATTTGGTCATGGCCCAGCTTTCAGGGAACATGGAGCTGGACACATTCCATACCCAGACATAGCCACTCTGGATGGTGAGGCCAGATGCATGTTAGTGTCCTTGCTCAAGACCAGAGCTCTTGTGAAGCACAGAAGCAGCTTGGGTTTATCCCATTTTCTCTTCTGGTGTCCCCACTGTTCACCTAGTTGTATCTCTTGCATTATCCCGTTTCTTCTTTTGTCCCTGTTGATGGGTTTGGGGAAGGCAGTGCTGAGTGAGGAGCCTGGGATCATGACCCCATCCTGCCTGCACTGTGTAATGCTTTCACTGCTTTCCTTCTAAATGGGCTAAATGTCCATTTGGTAGTTAAATGACAGAACTGGGAGTCAAGTAACCTGGTCCCTAGCCACAGCTCTTCCACCAACCCCCTTGTGGAAATCTGCTGCCTTCTCTTTGCCTCTGTGGAAGCACTCCATGCACATGAGCAGAGCAGCACCTGGGTTTGCAGCAGAGCAAGGAGTGTGCAGGGTTTTCCAAAGGATGCCCATTGCCTTGGCTCCATCAAGGTTGAAGGAGTTGTGCTGCCTTATTGAAACAAACCGGGCCCCACGGTTGTGCAGCTGTCCAAGATCTGGGTTTGGAGGTGCTCAAGACAGACCCAGTATTTCTCCTGATTGGCGTTTATCACTAACACATGACATCTATTATATATCATTGCCATGTTTTGTTGTTCATTGCGTGCCTGCAAGCAGGCCACACACAGTGTGACAGCTTTGGACCCTTCTTGATCTCGTGCCTCCACACCTTTTCTTTCTGTCTTTGTGTTCATTCTTACTCCTCCTCTTTCCTTTCTCTCTTTCGTTTGATTTTTCCTCTCTCCTTGGCTTGCACGCATGCACACAGACAAACACATACGCAGACAAAGCCCTTTCACAGTTGGATCATCTTTCTTGGCTCTCGCCCACATCTCTTTTTGATGTGGTTTCTGGAGAGTTTGGGCCAAGTCCCCCATTTCTCTCTCTGACATCAGGAAGCCTGCTGCAGCCTCTGATTCCAGCCGGATATGGTTAACTCTCTTAGGAAACCTTGCCACCTCCCAGAGTATGACTAGTGCTCTAAGCCTGGCCGGAAAGGAGAAAGAGGGCTTGATCTGTGCTGAGTTACAGCCTGATGTTCTGGACAGTTACTCATGATTTTCACTGATTTGCATGAGAATAGAACAAGGTTCTGAGCTGATGCAGCATGGAGTGTCTGGAGGCATTGACTCTGGAGCTGCACATTTAGAAGATGTTTCCCTTGGAGTGGTGTGGTTGCTTTCCCTCTGCAAAGCTGGCTGCATAGGAGCAGTCCCTTGAGCTCCAGGCAGGGCTCTGCCTCTCAGCTCCCATTTTGTGGCTTCTTTAAGGATTTAAAGCACATTTTCTCTTGGCCGTAGTCTGGGACATCTTTTGGCTTTATTGAAGCCCTGTCTGGTGCACTGCTGTCCCTCTGGCAGAGAGGACAACCTGTTCACTAAAGCCCCATATCAGAGAGAACCGTCCACGGTCTCCAGGAAATGCAGCTGTCAGTCCCACAGGCAATTCCTCCTCTGGCAGGCAGCATAAAGATGGTGTGATTGAGAGAGGGTGAGTGAAGTTTAAAAAGGCTTAGCAGCAATTGGGTCTAAGTGACCCCTCTTCTCTGGAAGGTTTCAAAGATCCATGGTCACTTTTGGGAAGAGAGGCTTTCCTGAGTGCTCCCTGTGTGCTGTGCCTCTGCGGCCGCGGAGTGGCTGCATCACAGCTGGCTGAGCTCAGAAGTGCGGTGGAGTCCCCTGGGGGCTGCTGGCAATAGTTGTGCTTTCAGCACTGAGCGGGTGGATGGGACAAAGGGACAGAGGCAGGGACACAGCCTGCTCTTCTCAACACCCTTCTCGTGAGCTCCTGCCCAAGCTGCCCTCATGGCTTGTCTCAAATCCTGTTAAGTCGGCAGCAAAACTTTCACCAGCCTCAGTAAAGAGCAAACATTTTCAGTCAGGTCAGTTCCAGGGATGGGGTTAGGAGAGAAATACCTGAGCGACAGCCTGCCTTAATAGAATGGGGAAGGAGGTGAGAGTAGATTGCTTTGGGCATGGGTAATGGGGCATGGAGACCTCACTGACTCAGCCGGCACTGTGAACTCTGGCTTGGTCACTCAAGCTGTGGCTGCTTGTCCTCTTGTCTGAAATGAGCCCATCATCTCAGCCTGAAACCTAGCAGGCTCATGTCCCCTGCCACAATGCATCTTTCCGTGTGGCACTCACTGGCCACACCAACCAGGAGCTGGGGCCAGAGGGGCTGTGGAACCTGGACCCCGTTGGCTTCTCTTGTAGCTCAGTGATGAGGTAGGCGCAGCTCACACAGCCCACACGCAAACTTTGCATTTGCTGATGATCCTGGGCTAAATTTGTTCCTTTCTAAAGGAAAATTTGTATAGAATGGGCTAAAAGCCTCAGGCTCCCCCAGTGTGGGCCTGGGGTGCTGGGATAGCACAGCTCCTCCCTGAAGCTGGCTAATAGAAATCAGTCCTGATTAGGATTAGTCCAGCCAGCACTGAGCTGGCAGGCTGATAATCTAATAAAAATTCCCAGGATTGGTTTACTCTGGGGAGGATTTGTGCTGGACGCGGGAGGAGCAGGATTAGCCCAGCTGTGTTAGGGAAGGGAGGGCAGCCCAGGGTGGGCCGGGAGGCTGCCGAGAGGGTGGGGGGAGCAAGATGGACAGCAAGAGTAAGTGGAAGTGACAGGGTCAGACCGGGCCTTTGTCCTACAGCCTGATTAGAGAGTCTGCCCCCAGTTTCTTACACTTTGGGATGTTGTTGGACAAACTGGAGCTTAAATCTGTCAGAGCGCAGTAGAGATTGGAGTTGACATCCCAGGAACATATTCCTTGCTGTGCAGAAATCCAGCCCTGCTGGGAAAATGTGAAATGCCCACCCCCAGCCCCCTCTGAGTTGGAGGAGATGAGCTCAACTTCTTCCTTTAGCTGTGTTGTGTGGTTGAGGCGGAGAGCAGAGAGGCTTGTCTAGGAGCCAGAACCTGCCATGAATGATCTTTGTTGAACTCCATACTGGTCTCTCCAGCTCCAGCCCCTGATGGAGAAGAACTCCTGAAAGCCAGGTTGCTCTTCAGCTGAAATCACCAGGCTTTGTTGCATGTGGTGGCAAAGGCACCCCACTACATGTGAGTGAGAACTCGGCAGGAGATCTTTGTTCCACCATGGAATCATAGGGTGGGCACTAAAGTTCCTTAGTATGCAGGGAGAAGGTTTGAAGCTGAAGCAGTGACTCTTCAGACTGGGCCAAGGACTTCTTGGGCTGCTGTAGTTGAGGAAGACCCTTAATAGGGGAGGCAGTGCAGGAAGGTAATTTTTGGGCAGTAGTAGCCAGGCCTCAGCTGTGCAGGCAGTGAGGAACAAGCTTTGCAGTGTTGTTGGTTTTTTGGCAGCCCTGTGAGGAGCTGGATTGTCTGGGGAGGTGCTGTGCAGCACACAGGCATGGGGAGCCCTCTCAGCCCCTCATCTGGCTGCTCTGATGGTGAGCAGAGGGCACTCAGGCGGCCTTCTTGCTGCACGAATTCTCAGCCTGTAGTGGCTGCAATGACTGTAAAAAAACAGAAGTAACCCTGAAATATGTATGCCCATCTCTCTCATTTTAAATCAGGAGAATATGGGTGAAGAAGAAAGACTCAAAGTTTTCACCTTGATGTTGCATAAGACGATCTGTGGATTATTTCAGATATATTCTAGTGCAGAACCTAAAGGTGCCCTGACAGCCTGCTCTGACTGCCTCAATTGTTTAATGCTCTCTAGGCAAGCCAGGAGAGAAAGTAGCCCCACAATCTTCTGAATTCATCCTTTAACTCCCCCTGTTACTCGGTTCTTTTCACCTTCAACTCATGTAGACTGACTCTTCTGCTCCTTGCCTGGGAATTTCATCACAAAATCCCAGACCCTCGAAATGTGTCTTATCCCTGTGGGGACACTGCAGAGAGAGACCCTTTGGAGCATGAAGGAGGGAGTCCTGCTAGGAGCAGAACCAGAACAGCCACTTCAGATGTTCCTGGACAAAAGGCAGGAGCTGTATAGGATGCAAACCTCCTCCCTGAGTCAGAACTTCACAAAGAAATTTGCTTGGACCTACTGAGGGTGCAGATTTTGTGAGGGGATTTTTGTCCTTTCAACAATCTGCTGGTCCTCTGGATGGGCTGGAGCATTTCCCAGCTGAGTGGATCTGTTTCTGGACCAGCATCCTAAAAGCTCTGGGGTCTGGTGGTTGTTTGAGACACCCTCTAAGACACCTCCCCTTCAACTACCAACCTCTGTCCCCCTCAAAAGGTAAAAAAAAAGAAAAACCTCTAAGATGAAACCAGGATAACTAAGTAACAGGAGCTGTGTCCTCTCCAGGCTCGGGTAGCTGCATATATGATTGTCATCTTGATGAAATCCCCCCGGATGTAATGAGCTGATTTTCTGCTGTTAATATTGCATCTGCTGATGAAGGATTCGTTAGGATAATGGAACGAAGCTAAAATATAAATGACTCGCTGTCAAGAAGCAGCTTTTGCTAGTGCTCTCCTGACAGTTCCTCGGCCATGGCTAGGGAGTTCTGTGTGCTCTGCACATGTTTGCAAGGTGTGTGTGGTTATTGAGTCCTGCATGTTCAGGGACACACGGGTGTCAGGGTGTGTCCTCTACGGGCCACTGCAGTGCCCGGAACCCTCTGGCACACCATGGGCACGGGCAGGGCTCTCTGTGCCAGAGGGGACCGAGTGCTGCTGCCTCAGAGAGCAGCAGCCAGGGAAAGTTGCTCCTTTGCTGGGCTGAGGCTGCCAGAAGAGGGGAGGGAACGTGTGCTGCTGGAAAAGCATCTGTGCCTTCACTCCAGGTCATTTTCAGATCTGGCATGTTCCTTTCCTCTTCCAGTTTAATTGCAAAAGTTGCTGTGTTTTCTTTCTGAACAAGAGAAATCAGTTTAAGCACGTTATAAAGTGAAACAGATATTTGCTCACAAGGCTTTTGCAAATGCAGAATATTATTTTCATTGGAAAATGGAAAAAAGATCTTGATAAAAGTGGATGTCATACTGCTGAACAGTAATGCAACATCTGGGCAGAAAATCTCAAAGTTCCACTGTTGTTTAGAGAGATGGTGTTGGTTTTCCTTGCAAAAAGTAGAAAAGAACCAGCTCTGTCAGTGAGGGGATTTGAACTTTAATGCAGTTTTGCGCATGTGACTCCAGCACTAGTTTCTCACCCCATCTCAGGGCTGTGCACACATCTGAGCAGGTGTCAAATCACTATTATCAGATGTGGAGGGAGGAAACTTCTACAAAATACCTTTAAATACCTTT
Organism: Thryothorus ludovicianus; assembly: GCA_013397245.1. Lineage (NCBI taxonomy): Eukaryota > Metazoa > Chordata > Aves > Passeriformes > Certhiidae > Thryothorus > Thryothorus ludovicianus. Next base: position 86,454 of record VZTB01010941.1, read on the forward strand.
TCAAGTATCTTTGGTATCTTTGACTTTCTATACATTTCATAAAAAACATTAATCAAAAAATAAAATTGCCAACCCTTCCTTTTACCCTGTGCCTGAGGGCATTTGGTGTTTTCCCTGCAAGTCCATAGACACATGTCCAGTTCCTGGACCCTTGAGAATCTCAGCTTTCACTGTTTGTTTGGAGGTTGGTTTTTTTTGTTGTTGTTTTTTGGTTTTTTTTTTTTAGTTTTTAATCACATTTCTCTCTTTTGATTACCAAGGGAAAAAAAAATGCAAACATGAACCATAATAGCTCAAAAATTAAATTAAGAGACCTTGTTTTCCATTATTATTGTTCAAACTCCATTTTTCAGCTAGTAATGTCAGGGATCAGAGCAGTGATTTTAAGGTTTTTTTCAATAGCAGAAGTGTGAGATAGTGGTGGGCAGCCCCTCTAACCTGCACATCTTTGGTGAATATTTGAACAAAGCCTGACCTGGCACTACTTTTGGGGAGTTCCTCTCACTGTTCAGACTCCTCTAGTGAGGAGTGTCGGTGGTTTAATTCAATCATTCTTTACAAAAGACCGTGAATATCAATGATGGAGGAGGGTGGAAACACATGAATATAATGCTGGAAATTTTGCATTGAAATATATTTGATAGAAAACAGCCTTCTGACCAAGTGAAATTCAGAGTGTGCTACGTACATGTAGCACTTTGTGAACCTTTCTGTGAAAACATTTCTTTGCTTTTCTTCGTGATAAAGACTACATGGAAGAAAATTTTCAACTTATTTTCCCACAAGATATTTGTCAGGAAAAAGAACAACTTATTCTGTCCAGTGTTCTATCAGCATTTGACTTGTGCAGACATAAGGAAACCAGTGAGATGTAGGTGCCTCTCTGGAGGCCAAATGCAAGGAACAAGGAAGCCCTGTCCCTGTCCCACTGAATTCCTAGAGACAACTCTGCCAGGACTCTGATATGCCAGAAAAGGCAGAACAGGGATATTTTCTAGGGGATGAGAGTTACTCACAATGGGAAAGTGGTACAGAAAAAGTGGAAAATCTTTTGTCCTTCTGTGCTTTATATTGCACAAGCTTTAAAGTCCCGAACTCACAGAGGAAGAAGCTAGTGAACAATTTGCAGTTTCTTTGCTACCTCTTGGCAAGAATAACACAGCCAGTCCCAGGAAATTGCAAGTTGTGAGCTGGGCTCCAAAAATGTGAGATCATCCTGGGGGTTTGGAGATGGAGTAGGGAAATGCCAAAGGGTATGACATTCTTGGACTTGCATTCTGAGTCCTTCAGCCTTTCTGGGCTTTTCCCTGCAGAATTAGCCTTGGCAAAGGGGAGGAGGTGGGCAGGGAGGTCTGACCAGAATCCGCCCCTCTTGGCATCTCTGAGGCTTTTTATACCAGTTGCTTAAGGGCAAAGAGCCAGATCCTGAGCCAGCATTGGTGTCAGCAGGGCCTCTGTGATTCACACACACTCGGGCTCTCCTCCCAGTGTCAGGGAAACTCTTTTGAGGAATTTGGTTGCAAATTCAAGCATGGCTTGGCTGGGACAGAGTGTCTGTGTTATGGGAGGGACCTCTTGGCTCTGGGGCTTGTTGTCTTCTGGCAGGCTCAACCTATAGCAGCCAGCCTGGGGGGATAGCACAGACTTCTCAAATCCTTCTCTTCGGCTTTTCCTCAATTTCCACTCTTCTCCAGGTACCTCCAGGGCCTAGCAAGCCCTGTCACCTCTTCCCACGTACCAGGTCTCTTGGGCCATCACTTGGAGCGTTTCTGCTTTCATGTTTCTGTGTGTCACACTTATTTTTTTTCCAGGGTCCCCTGCTTCATCATTATCTTAATCAGTGTTGTGTTAAGTTTCATGCTTCCTTTGACCTTTATTTTTTGGCCTGGTTATGCTGTTTATATGCCTCTGACACTTGTCCCCTGGTGCTATTGCCAGGGAAACTCAGCACTGAGGCCTTTCCCTTTTCCCCCACCCCCTTGTCCCTTTCTGTTTAATTTTTTTTTTCTTTCCTCTTCCCCCTCCGCCCCCCCTTTTTTTTTTTTTTTTTTTTTTTGTCTTTTAACATGGTTTTCCTAAAAAGTTTTTTAATCAATCAAATTTGAGGCAGAAAATAGGCTTGGTCACGCCTGGTCCTTGGGTCGTGTGACACTCACTCAGGGTCCTGACAGCTCCTCAAAGGGGGCAGCCGGGATGAGGAGGGGGCCGGTTTCCCCAGGAAAGAGCCCGTTTCCATGGCACTGCCCCCATCTCTCCGCCATCCGCCAGCCCGACGTGGGCCTGAGGCTCCTCAAAAGGGGCCTTGGGAAGCGTGCGGGTGTGCGGGGCCGGCGAACAAGGGCGGCGCGGGGGCTGCCGACAGCTGCCGGGCTTCTCTGCCACCGCAGCTCGCGGGGAGCCAGGGCCCCAGCCGGAGCTGCATAATCAGGGGCTTTTCATAAATGCCCCATTTTTCATCCCCAGCTAAGGCAGTTGCTCGGGGAGAGCCGGTAGCCCTGGCATGGAGGGACAGTGCCTAGCGCTTCCCAGACCCGGTGCACACCCTGGCCTCCTTCCTTGCTCTGCTCTCCTACCCCCTGGTCCTGCTGTGCCCTGTCTCTGCAGGCAGGCAGGTGCTCGCCCCTCTGTCAAATGCCTCTCATGCTGCTCCGGCTAGGGCAGGGCCCTGCTGGGGCCGGGATGGATGGAGTGTGGAGCCAGCCTGGTGGATGTGTCAGTGCCGGCTCCCACCTTGGCTCAGCATGTGCCACAGCATTCTGGGCGCTGTCACTCTTTCCTTGGGTCCTCCCTGATTCCCTCACCTTTGTCTCTCCCCACCCTGCCCTAGGAAACCACTTGCCCTTCTGCTGACTGCATCCAAGGCTCTGCATCTGGGATTTTAAAACCCTTTTCTTCACTCCCAGCCCCTTTCTCAAGCTCTCTTCTCTCACTCTTCTCCCTCCTGTCCTTCTTTTCCCCACGCCTTTTCCAGTTCTTCATTTGTGTAGGGTCTTTTTCTTTCTCTCTTTTTTATAATTAATGATTAGCTTTAATTGGTTTGCTTAGGCAGGCTGACAGCAAATTAGCAGGAGCCAGCCCAGGGCTGCCGAATGCCAAGTTTGGAGACTGCTATGCTTTACAGATGCCATGGTGGGAGATGAACTCCTTGGCACTCCCCCCCTGTTCTGCTGGGCTGGGCTGTAGCTGTGCTCCAAGCTGGGGGTCCAGGGACTTCCCTGGTCCTTGGTGCCATCTCTGCTGGGAAGCTGGGACTGGCAGTGGATGCTGTCCCTGGTTCTCTGTCCCTTTCCTGGCTCCAGCACTCCCAAGGTGTCCAGTGGACACTGAGCTGCAGCGTTACCTCTGGAATGGTCTGTGTCCCTTTCCTATTGCCCAGTGCTGGTTTTCCTCCTCCTTTTTGCATGATCACCTTTATTGAGCTGGGCTCTGCTCAACAGGTTTGAGAAGAGGGACAGGGTGAGAGGCAGGGCAGGCTCTCCCGGGGAGCACTGTGCCGAGGGGACTCCCCAGCACAGCGAAGCAGGCAGCTCTGCCCGGTGCTGAAGGCAGGTAATGGGGACAGGGTGGGGAGAGAAGGGGGGCTTTGCTCTCTTCCTCCTTCGCAGTGATTTCCCTTTGCTTTGCTTTGCTTTTTTTTTTGCCTTTTTTATAGCTCCCATTTTTCTTTTTTTATGAGAGAGAAACTGCGGGGTTTTCCCAGGGCTGGGAACAGCGCTTGGTCCCAGGCTGCTCCCAGCCAGATGGAGGGGAAAAGAAGGGGGGCAGTGGGCCCATAATCCTGGGAGGAGAGTTTTCCTAGTTAAAGAGGATTGGGGATAGAGTCTAGGACATTTCAGCATGTTGTTTTAGGAAGAAGGGACAGACCATGACCTATTTGGGATGCTTGTGAATTTTCAGCATAAAACTTTGCTGGCAGCACTGGCAGCTGTGTAACCCTGCTACAGGGGATGGAGTTGGTTTTTGCTGCACTGCTGATGTTGCCTTGTAATAGCAGCCAAAAAAGGGAAAAATGGGAAATAACACGTTTCCCTCCCCTTCATCTCAGGCTTTGTCAGCTGAGCAGTCCAAGATTGGCAGGAGATGATAGCTGGGTGAGACTGCTCAACTGGATCTATAGAGTGCCCAGAATATTTCAACCCTTCCGTAAAACCAGGAGGGTTTGTTAGACTGGTTACAGCAAGGTATGTTTCTTGTCCCCACAAATCCTGGACTCTCAGTTGTCCTTACTTCAGGTGTTAAATGGGTGATTTGTCCTTACTGGTGACCAGTCCAACCCTCCAACTGAGTGTTAATATCTACATATGCCTTTTTATGGGATCCAGGGCACACAGAGAAGTGAAATCAGAGGGATGTGGTGTCTTCCTGGGACTTCTGTCATGGAGGAACAGCCTTTTTGTCAGTCACAGAGGTCCCTGCTGCATTCCAGATTCATGAAAGATGGAAGCCAGCACAAACACTTCTGCTCTCAGATCTGTGTGTTGTTCAGCTGTGAGTGTGCTGGCAAACACCATGCTGTGCTACCTTGCTGCAGCCTGGCCTCCTTCCCGTAGATTGGTATGATTGTAGCTCACTCAGGTCACAACCCTGATAATGCATGTAGAGACTGGAGCCGGCAGGTCTCCTGTGGGGCTCAAGGCTTCAGTCGCAGCACTCCCTCCTCTGCCCCTGCCCTGCCCAGGGAATATGGCTGTGCACTCCCTCACAGCTCTCGTGTCCCTCCCCAGTCCTAATAACTCTCTCAAAGTCCCTCACATTGCTTCACCTGTGTTTTGGACCTTAGTTGAGCTTTGGGCCTCTGCCGAGCAAGGCTAGGGGATGAGTCTTCCTGTCCTGAGGGAAGAGGGAGAGGGATGAGGAGAAGTGTGGGAAAAATATTTCCTAGAAAAGTCATTGAGACCTTGCAGCCCATTTCACTTTTAGGTGGTCTTGGTTTATTCCCACAGCAGATGTCTCTGCAGTAGCAGAAGATATATTTGATTTGTGGCAAAATTTCCATTTTGTGCACTTGGATAGTCTCCTTTTCTTTTTCACTCCCCAGCCCCTCTGAGGTGGTGTTTTAAGACCCTTTTCACTTCCCTGTTTGCATCTTACTGCCCTTCAGTGAACCAGAAGGGGCTCAAGGATGTGGCCACACACTGATCAGCCTCGTGCAACAAAAAGGCTGGGACAGATCCAGCTGGTCATGACCTAGGCTGTGTCATCTGTCTGTCAGTCCTGTGTTGACCTCTGTCTAGGACTAAGTCATGCTCAGGTGTTTTTTGCCAGGTCATGCTTGGTCCAGGATGGACAAGTGACTACACACCCAAACCCTGTAGCCATAGCTACTAGTGAAGCTACTGGTACTCATCAGAGCTTGGGGATAGGCAGTGCTGGAGTGGCCGGATTCCCACCTGTAGAGCTGAGTGCAGAGGGCTCAGTATCTGCTGGCTTTGCAGTCTATCAAATTTATTGCTGTTACTATACTGATCAGGAGGACCTTTTCAAAATTTGATAGTGCCACTGAAGTGTCAGGCATTGCACAAAGTTGAAGGCAAGGCACAGCTTCCTCTCCAGAGCGACCATCTCTCTCCCTACTGTCAGAGCGGTCTCTTCCCTTCTGATTTTAGCAATGTAGGTGCCAGGATTCACCCTCTCCCTTTGCAGTTTTGGGGCTCCATGATAGTCATGTAGTTCTTGACAATTGAAGAGCAGCTGAGGGTCACCAGCTGTTTCACTATAGAGCTGCAAGGGGGAAACTGAGGCATGGAGTCGAAGATGCCAGAAGATGTCCTCAAAGCTCAGGAAATGACCCGCTGAGAGATTATCCCACCTGGGCACCAAGGTTCTCAGCACAACCCATCCCACAGGCCACCAACACAACTCATCATTGCAAAGGAAACAAGGGGAGCACGTGATGCCTCCTGTCCTGCCCTGCCTGCCCTGCTGTGCCTTTGGCTTGTCTTGCTGCCCTTCCTTTCCTCTTCTTCCTCTGGCACTCGCTGCTCCCAGCACATGCTCTGACTCCTGCCTGGACAGCCTGAGCTGGCTCCTTTAAGGCAGGCACGCCAGGGGATTGCACGCGGTGCCAGCCTTCGCTGCGAGTGCCTCTTGCGCTTCCCCCTTGGAAAGTTTCCTGCCCAATTGTTATGTGCGATCCGATCTGAAAGTTGCTCTCTAAGCTTCTTGTCACATTTTGACTTAATGAAGTGCAACTGGAGTGGGAATTGGGGTTCATCACGCCAGTCTCACTGCGCTCCCTTGTTGTCAGAAAACAGGGGCGGTTGGGGACCGTAATGCAACGCTGCAAGTCGTTATCATTCCGGTCAGTCTGTTTAACACAAAATTAAACAAAGAACTAATTAGTGCCTCATGAATTAATAAATGCGCAGTTGCTGGGTAGGAAGGGGAGGAAGGAAAAAAGGTTGTTGAAGGAAAGATACTGAAAAAGTCGAATTAGGATGTTGTGTCAAGGGGAAAAAAAAACTGAGTCCACTTTGGCTAAGAGTTTGGATCCACTGGTTTCCTTGGAATAAGCTCCCCTCCTCCTCCTGCATCCTGAATGTCTTCTCTGGGGCAGTGATGAACGGCAGGCACAGGGAAGAGGGAAGAGTCAGCCTTTTCAGGGGGGCTCCCAAGAAAGGTGGGGACAAACTTTTTAACAGGGCCTGTAGTGAGTGGACAAGGGATGATGGTTTTTAACTAAAAGAGGCACAATTTAGCCTAGATATAAGGAAGAAAATTGTTATGATGAGGGTAGAGTGAGACCCTAGCACAGGTTGCTCAGAGAAGCTGTGTCTGTCCCATCCCTGGAAGTGTTTGAGGCCAGCTTGGACCGAGCTTGGAGCAACCCAGTCTAGCGTAAGGTGTCCTTGCCTGTGGTAGAGGAGTTGGACTATATGACCTTTAAAGGTCCCCTCCAACCCAAACCATTATAGGAATTTATGATTTTCCAATTATGTTCCCTAGAAGCTGGATCAGGGGTCCAGTAGCCAAATAGAAATACTTACCCAAAGCAGATGTGGGAGCTGACAGGTGTGGGGTAGAAGCCCTTCATTGGAAAGGAGGGAGACTTCAAAGATGTTCATGGTGAGCAAGTCTCCTCTCTTTGTCTGGAGGCTTTTTTCCTGGGGAAGCCACATTTGACACAGTAACAGTGTGTAATCTCAGATTAACCACGTTCCTGCTCCTGGTCCTCCCTGGCCCCCGTCCCACCCGCAGGGGGGCTGGCCAGGCCCAGGCCGGACGCCGCTCAGCCGTTCCCACAGGTGCTGTGCCGTGCCACACTGCCAGGGAGCGGGCTCGGCTCTGGCACATTGTCAGGCAGAGGAGCAGAGCTGGGGGAGGGAAGAGTCCATCCTTAAGAGGACATGTCAAGTACAATTAGCGTTATCTGTCTAAATATGTACTGGGAACACAGAATACAAGAGGAGGCCTGGCTGGCTTTAATGGAGACATATGCAAGGTCATATTGCCTCATACAATCCCCCAATCTGATTTGGGGATTACACATTCTAAGTAAATTGGCGTTATTCCTCTTGCATCATTGATAAGCTGCGGCCAAAAGAAGAGGAGTAAAAAAAAAAAAAA
>VZTB01010941.1:94036-106143 GCA_013397245.1 Thryothorus ludovicianus
AAAAAAAAATTAAAAACCCAATCCCAAGAATTGATCGTGCACAGGGGTTAGGGAATGAAGGCAGGAAGGCAGAGAGTTACAGGCAGAGAGCTTGGAAAAGAGGGAGAGAACAAAAGAGAGGGAGAGAAAAAACAGTGTGGCAGAGTGGCAGAGAAAGCAGTGGAAAGAGCAAGGAAGAAAGGGAGAACAAAGGGAAGAAAAAGGTGGAAGAAAGGATGCCAGAAGGACCGAGGGTGCCAGGGTGGGAGGAGCACCTCAGATCAGGGAGCTGTTACTGCAGCCATACCCCCTCAGGCTTTTTAGCATCAGGATTTGAGTGGGAAAGGAAGGAGACAGGCTGGTTATGCACCTTCCTCAACCAATGGGCTCTGTACTCCTGTCCATCCATCCATCTGGGATATCTCACCAGCTCCTTCCTGCTCTGGGTCCCAGCCAACACGTGGCATCTATCTTTGGCAGTATAAGTGACAGGGGAGGCCGTCCACATGCACAGAGCGCCAGGGCCCTGGAACATGGGTGAGCCTTGGCAGAAGCACAGAGTCCCCTGAATCCCTCTCATTTCTAGGCTACAAGGGACTCCAGAGGGTCTCCAAAGGGCACACACTTCTGCACCTGGAGGAGGCACCATGTGGAAAGCTGATGTGTGGCATGGCCAGCTGGGGGGCTTGGATTCAACTATGGGCACACTGTGCATCACCTCTGGGCAGTTTATCATTCTACTGCCACTCTGGACAGTTGTGAGAGCTGCCAAACAGAGGCTACAGCAGTGGGCCAGGCACCCTTGCCACTGCACAAAGCCACCCTGTCCTCCTGGCCACCTCCTAGTTCTGGGAGAGAGAAGTGCCTGTCTGGCTGCAGAGGAATCTTCCCCTAGCCATGAGCTGTCCTCCCACCCTGCCTGTGCAGAATAACCCCCTCCAGAAGTCTCATGGCACGGCTTTTATGCTCTGTCACATTTTCGGAACATATGGTTTTAAATAATTCAATTTACTTTTCATGTATTTTGCTGTGACTTTTTTTCCCCTGTCCCTTTTCTCCTTCCTCCTCACTCTTTGCATTCTCCTGGGCAGAAAATGCACAGATGAGTGGATAAGGGGGTTCAGTGACATGGGATCCAGTCCTGCAGCCCGTCATCTTGTGCCCCACAAGGTGTGCAAGGGAGGCCTCACCATTAGCACACAGGTGAACCTCTGAGAAAGAGGGGTCAACAGAAGAAATGTGAAGATTGTGAAGGGAAAATATGACATGGAGCAGAACACAGCCTTAGATGTGTGGGCAAAGTATGGAGCAGACCAGCACAAGGTCTGTCTCTGGTACCTGGGGTGCAGGATTCAGGCCAGTAAAAACTGTTCTCTGTGTGAAATTATTCCCAATCCTCATTAGGAACGTCTTGCACGGAGAAGTGCTGTGGGGTACATGGCGGTGTGGGGTACAGCCAGGAGCAGGAAAGCATTTTGTTCCCTTTGGAGTTCCAATGTCCCATGCTGGACCATGTTCTTACCCAGCTTTTGTGAGTCTTGGCTCTTACTCAGGTGTGTCCTGTTAACTCGATCCTTTCTTTTAATTGTTACTCAGGTGTTAACTGGATCCTTTCTTTTCTCACTCCAGAATGAAGTGAATTTAGAGCTAAAAAGGAGGCAAGAAACAAGGCCCTGAAATCTCCGAAAGGTAGGAGAGACTTCAGACTGCAATGGGTATGTCACTCTGCCCTCCTGGGTTCTGTTTTCCTTTGTGTGTCTCTCACACAGCCTGCTCACTGTGGCCACGTCTGCACTAGAAATTCTGGGGTTGAACTGTTGTTACTCATGAAGAGAGATGGAAACAGAAGAAGGTCAAGTGCAGACATGGCATATGTGTGTCCTAATCCTGTCTTTGTCTTTGTACAGCAGTTGTTCTGGTTTTGTCACTGAGGGTTTTCCTCAATATCTTCTTTACTGCCTCTACCTTTACAGCTAAAAAAAGTGTGTAAGGATTTTGGTGAAAGGGAACTGCTTTATCTTCATCCATGTGTGCTGGGGGAGGTGGATATAAGGTCCATTTCACTGAATAGGATGCAGTCTCCATCTACTGTGAAGTTCTGCTGAGCTCAGTTCACATAATTCGGACGGTGATGTACATGTTTTTCTCTTCTGGCACATTTTTATCTATTCAAACTGCAGAACCATGGTGGTAGTGTGGAAGCATTTCTGTGCCTCCAGCAGAATCAGGGCTTTCCTGGGTTTTCACTTTACCTAGACCCTCATGGTCTGTCTTACAAGAAAAAACCCCAGCTTCACAGTCTCCTAGAGCTGGATGGTCACTTAGTCTGTGCCTGGTAAGAGTTAGAGGTCTAGAGCCCAGGGAAATGGAAGATAATACTGTCTCTTAAATGCCTTATCTCCCTGTGCTGGGTAAGACACTCACTATGCCGCCTCATATAATGGTTACTGAGAAGCCTCTGCCATGCTGAGGCAGTTCCTGGCTCCTCTTCCTGGCCCCAGGAGGACCATGAAGTTCCTTGTGTGTCACCTGAAGAGTTCCCACTCTCTTCTCATGCCTGTGCTCTGTATCCCCTGCATCACCAACCACATCTAGTCTCCCACATTGCTCCCCTCCATCCCCAGGCACCCAGACAGGTCTGAGGGCAGGAGATGCTGTGGGGAGGGTGGGAAGTGCTCTGCCCTGTGAGACATTAGTCAGAGGTGCCAGGAGCACTCAGTGCTGCGTGCACTCAGAGCATCCCTGCAGCACTGGGGACCCCCAATGCCCCGTTCTGGGGAGCTCATGGGCTGAATCTGAGCAGCATCTGAGGGGCCCAGGCTAGCTGGGGTGGGAGGGGGCCCCAGGCTGGGCTGGGCAGTGTCAGAGGTGACCGGTGGAAGGCCAGTGTTATGTAAATACTGCTGCTGTAACATGGCAGGCCTGAATGGCCCTATGCATCCATCCATCATTGCTGGGGAACAGAAGCCTCCCTTGGAGCATGGGGGGCCAGCAGTGTGGGGCATGCAGACACAGGCAGCATGTGCCCTACTCATAAACTGTTTGTTTTCTTTTTGTCTCTCTCGTTTTGGGGCACCCCACTGAGAGCAACTCTCTGTTCTGTCCTTGCAACCTCTCCCCCAACCTTCCCCCACCACTTCAGGCCTTCCTTTTCCTCCCTTCTTTCCCCGGCCCTTAAAAAATGGAGGGGAAAAAAAGGGGGAAAAAAAGTCCCCAGTTCACATTGCGGCGTCTTTCTCTGACTTCAAAGGCTCCTCATCATTGTTTGGGATCGGCAGGCAGTGGCCCTGAAAACGTGATCACAGCCGGGCACAGTGTAGGTCACCACTGAGCGCCATGCTCCAAGTGCTGAAAGGAACAGGCAGATTCTTCCCTTTTCATGCTTCACAACCCTGGTTACAGCACTCTGCCTCGCCCGTGTGCTCCTCACTGCATGGCTATTCTTGCTCTTTTCTCCTCCTTTTCCTCCTGCCCTCCCTCTCTCTGTTTCCCTCATTTCTCCATTTATTTGCTTTCATCCTGCCCCTCTCTGTGCCCAGCACCACACACTTCTCACACTTTCTCCTCTTCTTTCCATTACTTTTCTTTCTCGCTGTCTCCTGCCTGGCACTGCTGCAACTCCTCTCTGTTATATGAATCACTGTTTTATTTCTCCCTTTTCCCTCTTCTAAAGGTCAGATTGGAGGTTGATTTCCTCATGCTCCCTGTTCCTGTTTAGTAGCACCCTTCGTCTGACATTTGCTCACATTTCTGTCTTTGCCTGTGATATCTCACTCGCTGTGCCCAAAACTATGGCAGTTCTGTAATTTCTAGAGTAGTCCTAGACAGCTGACAGCCCTCCCTGCAAAGGTGTGGGCACACTGCTTTCATGTGCAGTGGATTTATCCCCCAAAATTTAGCCTGGCCTCACGTGGGGAGGTAGCACACAGTGCCTGCCATCAATGTCAGCATCCGAACTTGCTCTTTGGCTTTGCTGGTTAACCTGAAGGAGTGAGCAGGTAGGGTTAGTGTTGTAGGTAGGTTTGGAAAGCCAGGCACTGACTTCATATATATCACAGGGAAACATTTAAATCTTGTAGGTCTAACGTGGAACATGACACTGATGGTAATGCTGAGGGCAGGGTTGGGCAGGGATAAGGCAGAGGAAAACAGGCCCCGCAGTTTAATGGACATCCCGGAACACTTCCGCGGTGGATTTCAGTGAGGGAACGACACTTTGTTGTGCTGAAGCTTGGGCATCTTTGGCAGCACAGTGAGCCACAGCCAGATGGCAACTCCCTGCCTGCAGAACATCCCCCAGCAATATCTGGAGCTTCATTTTGCTGCAGGGGAAAAACCCAGGACTCTGTGCCCCTCCAGCACCCATCCAAAGAACAGCCGACCTCTCTCCACCCCCGGAAATGGAGATCATGGTGCTTGTGCCTCTGGTGATTTGTGAGGTTGTTTTAATGCCGAGGAGCCCACCAGGACTTGTCTCTTGCTAAATAGGCATATTAAGGGACATTGCAGCAGGGGTTATAGAGTAATAATTTGTTCTAATGAGCTGGTGTCACGTTTTCCCTGGCTGAGCTGTGCCCGAGCAGGAGCTGTGGTAGGAAGGGGCTGTGCTCACTGACCTGTCAGCTCAGGTTAATGAAGTACTGCTCTGCTCGGGGGTCAGAGAGCAGGAGTTCAGCCAGTCAGCAGCAGCTCGGGGGGCCAGAGGGGAAGGAAGGGACTCTTCCCTGAGCTGAATACCCCAGGGAAGGCCTGTGCCATGCTGGATGTAAGTTATTGGCACTGAGATTTCCACGGTGTGCTGGTGGCTTGAGCACCACAGCGCCCTCATAAACCGTCTGCAGGCAGGGAAACTCCTGAGCACTGGCTGGGGCTTGTCCTCTGGCCTTGCAGGCTGACACAGTGGGAAGGAGGCTGGGAAAGTAAGAGAGCACCTATGTTACAGGTGCTTACAGACGTGAGGGGATAGGTGCAGGGAAGTGGCCAGGGGTGATGACTAGTGTCTAGTTAGAAAGTCTACAGAGACGTGATGCTTATCCTTACCTTTGTGCACATAGTGTATGAAGAGCCAGAAGTTCCCTTTGTCCTTCCTGTTCCCATTTTCTCCTCCCTTGATGCGCCCCCATGGCTCGCTGAGATCCTTTGCCTTGCAAACCTAATCAGTTTCTTTCATGCTTTCTGGGTACCTGGACAAGAAAGACACAGAAACTTTTGCCAGTCCCTCAGCTACCACGCTTAGGGAGCAGATTGGTGGCAGGACAACCTGGGCAGCTGCAGTTTGAGCAGGGCTCCACATTCTGCAGGAGACAGCAGAGAAAGCCACAAACAGAGTTCTGGCCCAGCTGCTGCCTTGGGGACCCATGGCCTGCCTTGCTTCTGTGAATGGCACGACCCCATCCATGCTGGGACAGGATGGTGTCCTTGGCCACACCAGCACCCTGAGGTCTACAGCACAAGTCCTGTACACCATCTTCCTCCTTCTCCTCCTCCCACTCTGCTGCCCCCCTGCTTCTCTTTGCTTTTCCCTGTCTCCATCTCTCTCTCCCTTTCATCTACTCAGAAGGCTTTACTCTACTTCCTTGTCACCCTAATTGATTGCATTAACCTTTCAGCGTATTGGATTTCCCCAGCACCGTGCAGAGAGCACTGTGCAATATGCTTATAATCCAGGCTGTAATGGACAGGGAGCAGTCAACGAGCCCCTGCTCCAACAGGTTCTGCTGACAACTTCTTCTCTGGGAGGGGGAGAGGAGTGAACCAGGGGGACATAAGGCGTGACTGTCCTGCAGCTGGTGCAGACCTGGCCTCAGTGCTCCCCCCTGAGCAGGTTTGTGTTAGCTTGTGAGAGTGGAGTCCTTGAAAAAGGATCCATCTTGGGAAGCAGGGAAGAGATGTTATATATTTGAGCTATTACTGTAATTTTTCCTAATGTTTGAGCACCATTCTTCCCTATCTGCTTGATCTACAGTTTTCTTCATATGTTCAATACTAAATTAATGTACGCTTTACATTTAGGCACTTGTTGCTAGTGGTAGGATGAGAAGACAGTGTCATGGAATCTTCCTGTTTTCACATCATGCTTGCCTCTGCCTTTTCTGTTAGGATGAGGATACAAGGGAGATGGACACTTTTCCTCGGATTTCAAAGAAAAGCATGGGACTATTGTGTTGATGGGAAAGACAGCACCAAGGTGCAGAGAGATCAGGAGACAGAATTATATCTCAGGCTCAGCCTTGGATAAATCCTTTTACTCTGTGGTACCTCATTTTCACCCAGAAGGCTGGAGGTATTGTTTTGATGCTGCAGTCTGCAGGAGTGCTGGGGAAGATGGAGGGCAGTTATTGCTGCTCACTGGGCAAGGGATGAGAAAATGGCTGCAGACAAGCAGTGAAGCTACACAGCCAAGTGTAACTGCTCACACTGCCTGTGAGGCAGGAAATAAATCCACAGGATCAGTGGCAGGAGCATGTGAGCCTGTGAAAGGCCTGGCAGACTACTGGTGGTCAGAGCAGAGCCAAAAATCAGAGCACATGTTTTGGCATCCTTTATTTTAAAGGATCGGAATGATAGATATGCCATAGTCTTCTGCTCATGGTGCCTCCTTTAAAGTCTCCTCGCCATAGGCTCAGTTCAGCACAAGGCTTTGACCACTAGGTTGACTTTTGCTTAAGCCAAAATCATTTAAGCAAATATTTAGGAGTTCCATTTGACATGGACCATAGGATGAGACCTGGAGACTCTTTTGAGGCCCTTTTGTAGGTCTGCGTTTCAAACAACGTTTAGCACAAGGTGGTTCTTCATTTATGGTTACAGCTCACAGTGTAAAAAACAGCAATAGTGGAAGGGTTGCTGATCAGTTCATAGGTCTTTAGTTCAAGTTACTTGATCTTGTTGAAAGCAGTTACTCTGAAGGTACCCACTCTCCCAAGGGGATATTTAGAGCTGGCCTTTAAAAACTTGGCAAGTTCCTGAGCGCACCAGGAGGAGGGGACAGGGCTACACCATGCAAGGTAAAAGTAAATCCCCAGTTTTTCCAGGGAAGAACACAAAATGACAGAAGTCAGAGGGAGGAAAAGCTTTATTCCAGACAATCATTCCAAAAAGTGGGAGACTCCTTACAAGCCAGAAGGTAGTTAGGGTAGGGACTTTAGGTTAAATAAAGAAGAACAAGGAGCAGGAAGCAAAGGATGAGAAATCTCAAACAAGCTAGAGAGAAAGTGTGAGGGAGAGCAGCACCGCCTAAATGGAAGGGTAAACAGGCACTCCGAGGCATTAACTTAATTGATTGTTCTGCAACAGGCTGAACTGCTGTGTTACTCTGTCACCGTGGCAACAACCCAAAAAAATTGTCAGCCTGTTTGGATGAAGTGAAGCGAAACATTCTCTAATTTGCGGTGATCCGGGTGTTTGTTTTCCTTCCGAAGAGGCGGGGGCTCTATTGATCTATTGTTTGCACAGAGCTTTTTTTTTTTCATGGTGATACAGGGAAAGCAGGAGCCCTGGGGTGTGCTCCCGGGGCAGGTGAGGCAGCAGGGGTGTCTCTGCTGTCTTTCCACAGATTTGCCTTTGCAGGGTGGCCATGCAAAGCCAGCAGAGGCTCCAGTGGTAGGAACCATCCTGAAGAAGCTAGAAGAAAGGAGAAAGTGTTTGGGTATGAAGAATTTGTGCCAAAAGCATTTGGCTGTGATAATCTTTTGCCAGGGTTACTGCTTTGGTCCATCCTGTTCTCGTCCCTTTGGGCTCTTGCAGTTCACAGAATCATAGAACCACAGAGTGATGGAATATTCTGAGCTGGAAGGGATCCACATGGGACCATCAAATCCAGCTCTTGACTTTGGCCTGGACAACCCCAAAAGTCATTCCAGTTCCGTCTGTATTGCAGTCTCTGGTCTTAGGTGGAGTCACCAACAACTGCCTCAGGGACATGAGTAGCTCTGTCCCCCCACCAGCTGCCTTTCCAGAGCCATGCTATTCCATGTTATGTGTGCAGACCTGTGTCTATACACAGCCTGAGCTTGTGGGAACCCATCACTGCACACTTGGGAGAGTGACAGGAATAGTGTTTGTCCTTATCCCATGGCTGCATGGGATCATAACGAAGTCCCCGCTTTGAGCTCTTTGTTACAGCAGAGATGAAATCCTTGGGCCAAAGGAGGAGGGATTTTGTCTCCTGGGCTATGTGGTCAGTCAGCTCCAAGGGCTGTGTGGGACAGGAGATGGCGGAGGGCCACAGTGGGATGGGTGACTTGATGCAGGCACAACTTGGGGCAGAGCCAGGGGAGCCACACAGATGGGAAGAGGTACCACAAGCTGTGTACCTCATCAGCAGTGCCTGGCCCTGCACAGCCCTGGGGGCCAAGCAGGAGCTCTTGGGGATGCCAGTTGCTGTCAGCACATGCTTGGTTTCAGAGTGAAAAGTCACTGCAGCACTTGGCTTCAGCTGGGAATTGTTCAGTCAGAATGGCAAAGTGCAGGGGTCGAGGGAGCAAGTCCACATGGCCAGGGGTGAGCAGCAAGGTCTTGTGCCAAAGACATGATGCCAAGAGACGGGGGCTGTGGCAGAGGCGGGGAAAGCTGGCAAAAAAGTTCCTTACTGATCTGCAGTGGGAGGAACAGGCAACAGTGGCTCAGAGCCAGTGGGAGGGTGAGTAGCAGAGATGGTTCTGGGCCAGCAAAGGAAAGTAGAGTTTCCTCGTGACAGGAGATCAGTAGGGGGGACAGGCTTGACCTTCCTTGTGCTTGGCCTTGCAGAGAAGTTTCATCCTCCTGTTTGGGGTTTTCTGCCAGTCTTGTGGCCTTTGGGCACCCTGGGGGCAATCCCATGTTTCCCATCCAGGCTAATCATCCTCACTACTCCTCAGCAGTGCCTCAGCCCATGCACAGCTAGTCCAGCTGCCGTACAAGGGCTGTCTAGTTGATCTCTAAGATTTCAGGGAGAGCTGAGGAATATGTTGGTATCAACTGCTGGAGAGTGTTGCTTTGTGGGGTATGCAGGGGGAAAACCCCACCCTATATTCCTGCGCTCTTCCTGCCTCCCTCCGGATCCTTTCGTTGTTGTCCCTAGGGGGTTTTCCTCCTCTGTTTGTACTGGTTTTGTTTTATCACCCTTTTCCCCTTCTGTCTCTCTCTTCCCTTCTCCTCTGTTTCATTCTTTCCAGCCAGTCTTTAACTCTTCTACTCTGTTCCTCTTTTTCACAGTGTTAGCGATAAGTGACTGTGGCTGGTGGGTGAGCAGTGTTCTGAGGCACTGTGTCCCACTAGGGCATCTGCCCCTGTGTTCCAGGTGGCTGTGTGTGCAGGGGCATGGGCATGAGAGAGAGGAGTGTTGCATGTCTCTTGGGAGAAAACTGAGCTGCCAGGGAAAGTTTGGTGGTTGTCAGTGTCAGGAGACGCTAAATAACCCTGTAACTGGTATGAAGGTGAATTCACGGTCTAGTGAGCAGTGAAAATATGAAAGGGCTCTGAGACAGGCAGAGTGTGGAGAGGGGAATACAGCTTGCCCATGGCTCAGGGAGTGGTGTGTTGCTGGAGCAGTGCAAGGACGTGTTCTGATGCCATCCAGATCATCAGCCACGGCAAACCACCTTTTGAGGGGCTGGACAGAACAGGGAAGGTGCTCAGGACTACGAGTTTGGAACAAAGGAGACATGCACACATTAACATGGCAAGAACACCCTCAGAGAATGTCTGTGGGCAGCCACATCTGACTACACAGCCCCGTATACATGTGGCCAAGTGCCCACATAGTGCCACGAGGCCGTGCACATCCATGTGCACAGATGTGCAGGCAGCCATACCCACACAGGCAGGCTCACATCTCTGCGTGTCATCCTGCGTGGAGATGCTTCCACAGCTCCATAAACGTGGGGCCACGGGCACACCCAAGCTTCCAATGCAGTGCTCTGCTGCCTCTGTCAGCTCGCAGTCACGCCAAATTCCTTTTTGGTGTAACTACACTCCAGTCAGGCAGCACAGATGGATTTATCCCAGCATATCTTGGATGTCTGTGTGGTTACCTGCTCTGAGTGGGAGAAGACCTGTAGGAAATCTATTCCAGCTGGGAGAGGCTGATGCCTTGGAGAACCAGAAGATGTGCAGAGAGGAAACCCCCTTCATCTCTTCACCTGGAGCTGGTAATCTCTTTGCACCAAATCCCTGGAATGGGAGAATTGCATTTGAAGCTCAGCCAGTGGTGATTTAGTGTTAGACATTTGCAAAAGAGACTTTGATTAATTCGTAGTAAAATCAAGTAGCACTTGGGTGCCAGCACCACATTCCAGGGTGAGACAGCGACCAAGGTGCACGCTGGGCAGGCTGCCAGGTGCCTGAGCAATCCCCGCGGAGGTGGCAGCGCCATTCAACCCACAGCCTCTCCCTGCTTGGGCTTCTTAATTATTAATTTATTTTTCTCCCTTCCTTGGCAAAAAAATACTATTTGGTAACGACCTCAAATTGCAAAATGCTGATGATTTGGAGAATGTGTCACAGAAGCTCCAGGGTGATAAAGGGGAGACGAATCCCAGCCAACAATCCGGCTCAGCCAGTTTGCCTATTTATTAAAGAAAAAGCCCAGATCATTAACTTTTTTGTTGTTGTTCTGTTTGCGGGCAACTCCCTGCTGGCAACTTTCGGGTGCCCAGTAAATTAAACCAAGTATCGGCCTGGTTCGGGGCAACCTGATCTTCTGTTTAGAGCTGTGAGAAAACTGGCTTCGTTTATGTTAGCACGTGAATAAACCCTTTAGGGTACCTTGGAAAAGTGCTCTCTGGCATAAAAGCAGTGTCAGAAAATCCTTACTTTTGCTGCCTCGTGGAGGGTCAGGTATTGTAACTGGAGAGCTGAGCTTCCCTTCTCCTCCCACTGCTTGTTCACATGGTTAATTGCCCCTCGACACCTCACTGTGCCATGCTGGTCCCCAGAGAAGCGGAACTGGAAGAGAGCATCCGTAGGCACAGGCTTTGTTGCTTCCCCCGTTTGCTGCTTGGTTTAGTTGTTGAATAAAGAATGGGCTTGCCTGCCTGGTGCCTCTGTGAACTCCGAGAGTTCCCTGCGCTATCAGGGAAGGGTGATTACATCCCCCTCCTCTGAACATCCCACGTGTTTGCTGAAGTAGTGCTTCAAGCTAAATCAGTTTGCTGAGGGCTCCAGCTTCCCTTAATTCGGTGTCAGGACCAGGCTTGCATGGCCATTATTCAAGAAGTTTTATCAGAAGCACAAAGCTAGCATCTGCCCTTCTGCTTCCCTCTGGGCATCACCAGCTCTCCTGCCCTGGCTTTGGCACAGGGAGACTCGAGGGACTGCCTCACCAAGCCCATTTGCAGGCAAAGCCCGTTCCAGCTCCTAGAGAGTCTCGGCTGTTTCACTAGCTGCAGGAGCACGGTGGCTTGTCACTGGTGCCTGGCACAGCAGCTCAGAAAACCTGCCAGAACCCAGGAGCTCATGTGGGAAAAGGGAGCAAAGACACTGCTCAGATTGCTGGCCTCTCCCCTTCCCTCTTCCAACCCAGCTCAGTTGAACTAGGGCTGGGTTTTAGGTTTTAATCTCAGCTGATATCCACACACTTTTTCCTGCAGGTAGCCACCTTCTTCTCTAGGCCTGGCTCATGTCCCTCTACACTAATTTCTCTGGTGAAGCCTGCCCAGACCTGTGTTCACGTGGATGCTGATGGGAGGAGAAGGGTATTTTTCAAGGTTTCTGCTGGGTTTTTTTCTTCTGAAATATAAGGATGTGCAATTTTTTTAGTTTCAATTTAGCATTGGAGAATTTTATAATTTAGTAATTAAAATCTCTGATAGGCTTTAGAAATTGCAGCTAATTGAATTTAATGGGAAGATGATTTTCAATTTTATTTGATTACCCGGACCCCTGGCATTGGTATTTATGGGAAAAAAATGGGAAATGTGCTGTGTGGGCTAAGATGGCATAATTGAATTAGGGCTAATCGGATTTCTTCGTCATGAATTTCACTATAATTTTCCTATAATTTTCCATTAGATATCTAGTTTACAAATATTCACAAAGAAATGAAGCTCTTTCGGAATGGAGATTGCTGGCTAACAGGATTACAGGGACGAAAGCTCGGCATTGCCAGCCCGGGCTCCTTCAGTAATGCAATCGCTGCGTCTGCCTCA
>VZTB01010941.1:111351-245400 GCA_013397245.1 Thryothorus ludovicianus
CGCTCCGCGGGGCCGGCGCTGCGGGCAGCGCGGTCTCTCCGGGCGCGGGGCCGCCGCCGCACCGAAACTTTTGTTGGCGGGTGCGCGGTGCGGAGCTGCGGGCCGGGCGGAGCGGGGCGCGGGGGCGGCACCAGGTGCGGCGCGGAGGGGGGCTCGCCACCTCTTTCACTTTGCTTCTTTCACTTGTTTTACGGAAGTTGTTCCGGCTCCCGCCGCCGCTTCGGCCCCGCTCTCCCGGCCCCGCCGAGGTGTGCCGGGGGCTCTGCTCCCTCCGCCGGTCCTTCCCGGCTGCGCGGCCCCCGCGGGCCGGGGCCGGGGGGCGAGGAGCGGGCTGGTCGTGAGAGGATGCGGAGGGGAAGTTTATGGGGGTTTTGAAATGATTCTGCCTTTGTATTTGTTGTAAGTTGCGTGGGTTGTTTTCTCTTTCATTTTTTCCCCCTCCTGAGCTCTGGCGTGTCGGTGGTAAAGGTTGCTTGTCAGGTTCCTGTACTGCCTAAATGAAAAGGAATTTAATTTATTTGGGACAAGGCAGTGTCAGATGAAGAGGCTGCTTATTACATTTAATGAGTTGTTTTTTGGTTTTTTTCAGCCTGGGCATATCTGGGATGAGTTTGTTTTTGTCCTTCCATGTGAGGTATATGAGACCTCCCCCACCCCTTCACATCATGCAAGGGAGGAGGAAAGGTGGCCAGGCTGGGGCAATGTTTTGGTTTTAGATTATAGGCCCTTGTATTTGGGTTGGGTGTGTTTTTGATTGTAGCTTTTTGTGGCTTGTCCACGGGTTTTTCATCGGGTATCAGGGTGAGCGTAGGTTCTGACCTGGGGCTGGGCCGGGCTGGGTTGGGCTGGTGGCCCTGCTGGGTGTGATGATGGACAGGTCTCCGTCAGGCTGGAGTGTGATTGCAACCAGGAGCTGCAGGGCTCAAAGTGTTTCCAATCCTTGGACTGACTAGATTAGAGTCTCACTTAGATTTGACAAAATGTTCAAATTCAGAGTTTGGTAGGAATTAATCCTTTGGGTGATGTTACCTCCCCCTTTGGGACCAGGTCCCACCACTTTGGCCCCATACCATGGCTAGCACAGCTATACCTGCTCCTCCAAAATGGTGTAAACCATTCTTTGCCATTTGAAAACCAAATGGCAGCAATGAGCCAAACAGGCCTGGGCTGGCGATGTGCCATAGTCCAGGTAATTACTGCCAGAGTGTATGTGTGTGTATGTGTTGGTTTTTTTTTTTTGGGGTTTTTTTTTTTTTTTTTTGTAATAAGGAATAAGATGGTAATAAACTGGTTGATGATTGACCGGGCCTGAACTATGTACTCTGATATTGTGAGTGAGAGTATCATTTTGTCATTGTTTTTTTTCCATTTATTTACTTATTTCTGCCATTGATATCAGGAACCAAGTGGCTCCAGAGCCACTTCCACCTGTGAGCACGACGTTCCGGCTCTGCTTGGGTCCAGCCGTGGGCGTGCGGCTGCCTCCCTTCTGTATCGAGAAGCTAGGATTCTGCGTGGGCAGCCCAGGAGTTAAGGACGTGGTGAAACTGCAGGAGGGCAAATGCTGTAAAGAGCAATAAACAGTGATTTACCCCGATCGCCCATCTCAAGGAGCGGTGGCAGCTCCCCGGGCGGGCAGGGCTGTGCCCCGGCCCGGCAGTGCCCTCTGCCGGCTGGAGCCCTGCCCGCTGCCCCGTGGGGCTCCCCCGCTGGCTCCCCCTTCCCAGAAAAGGGACCCTCCTTCGCCTCTCAGCTGTGGTGGGTGCTCAGCCTTGCGCCCAGGTAACACGTGGGTTTTGCTCTCCGGTATGGGAACCCGGCACTGCAGTAAGCCATGGAAATGTGAATCAGGGAGATCTCTTGAAGTCAGCATTACGGTCTGTGTGTGGGTGAACCCGTCTTGTCATGATCTTGGGGCAAAGACCTGCCCCATAATCACCACCCCTAACCCTTATCTACTTGGGCCAGCTTATCTTCCTCAGTCGCTGCCTCTTGAATTCTGTCCAAGCCCTCAGGCAGTGACTCTCCAGAGGCAGTGCCCGAGGGCTGCTCTCGTACGAGCTGCCAGCTGGCAGAGGCAAGTCCAAAGGGGTTTCTTTCCCAGAGGGACTCGGTATGTGGGGTCTGACAGTCTATTCTTGTTGAGGGCTTTCTCAGCTCAGTCAGTCCTTGCATGGACCTTCTAGGACCAGACATGCTAATAATGGTTAAGGGCAGAAAAGAATTTGTGGACTGAGTCCATCTGCGCAGGAATGTGGCAAGATGTTCCCTACATGTGACTTTCTGCGAGTCTGGTTTTAAATACCTTGACTGACTGGGTACTTGTCACTTCCTTTGGGAAACTATTCCCCAGCCTGGTTGTCCTTGGTATGAGATTACAGGAACTGACCTCAGAATGAGGACCAGGACACCTATGGTAAATGGGTGGAGGAATACCCTCTTTCCCCCTCAAAGGGTTTTTTTGTGTCTTTGTCAAATCACTGCTATTGTTTGAAACACCTCGTGGATAGAAACACCTTCTTGAGGCTGGTGACAATTTTTGTTTTCTTTTTTGACCAGATTTTTTGGGAGACATTGGCTCAGTCAAGGTTTGTGTCATTCCTGAGCTCATGTTCTGCAAAAGGTTCCCAGGCAGCTGGTTTGGGTGTTCATGTCCCTTTCCAGTAGTTCTATGAGATACTTGTTGGGCGGAAAGCATTCAAGGGCTTAAGCCTACCAAGTGAAGATTGTTGCTTGTGAGAAGGGTTTAGCAGGGCAGATATTAACCTTCCCATCATGGAATAAGCAGCGCTCAGCTATTACTTGGAGAACATGCTTCAGAGCTGCTTGAAGCCCATAGGAATGTTTCTGGTGCTTTGGCTTTATAGAGAGATAACTCACAGAGAGATGGGAAAGTTGATCTCTGAAATAAACTCCTGTTTCCTCACCTGTATTCCATCTGCCAGGTCTTATGAGTCCTTCTAAACTGGGTCTGCCACTGACACAGTGGGGTCCGCTGGTGTGTGCAGGTACCACACTGTTCTGCTCTGAGGCACAGAGTCCCAGAGGGGAAGAGGCCGCTTGTGCTGAAACTGCCTGGGAATGGTACAGATGCCTCGACTGGAGGGGCTCAGATATTTGATGTGTAGTTTCCATATCATCGGTTTCTCTTCCTGTTTTCCTGA
This sequence comes from Thryothorus ludovicianus, assembly GCA_013397245.1. Taxonomy (NCBI): domain Eukaryota; kingdom Metazoa; phylum Chordata; class Aves; order Passeriformes; family Certhiidae; genus Thryothorus; species Thryothorus ludovicianus. The sequence goes on from VZTB01010941.1 coordinate 114,516, forward strand.
ACTGTTTATGCTTCTACCCAGCGTCCTCTTTCCTGTGATTGGAAAGTACTATCTGAGCTTGGAATCTGTCTCAGGGCTTTCCCTACACAGCCTTTTCTGTCCCATCTTTTGCACTTGGCTTTCCTCACAGCATGAGTCTTTATGTCCACTTGGACTCTCCCTCTGACATCAGATTGTATCCCCAGGCTGCTGTGCAGTTTAGGTGCTCTCTGAAAAGCTGGTTGAAAGTGTCCGGAGAATAATGAAAAGTTTTGTAGTAGGTGAAGATAGCCATTGCTTGTGCTGCATCTCCCACCTCCACCTGGGCTCCTTTCCTCCCTCCCAGGGTTTTGAAGATGCAGCCGTTGCCAAGGTTTGGAGAGCTCAGGTGCCACCCAGGGCTCAGCTCCCAGAAGTGCTGACATTGCAGAGGCCGTGCTAGCCGGACCAGCTGAGCTTTGGGAGAACCAATGTCCTCGTCCTCAGCTGCACTTTGCAAAGCGAAGAGGGGGCAGAGGAGGCTTGGCTGGAAGCAGGGGAGGGGCAGAACCTCCAGCCAAAAGTCCCACGCAGCACCGTCTCCTCCCCTCCGGTTCAATGCGGACTGGATCAATTTGGACGTCTTCAGCAATAAAAAATGCCGATGTCGTCCTAATTCACTAGGCCCCGAGATGACAGCAAATTTACATTTTTTAATTAAACTAGCAGCCAGTTTTTATGAGAGGGGGCTGGGTTATGCAAATCAAATGGTTGTGTACGAAAGATTAGGAGAGTTTGGGAATAAATTCCACAAATGCTAATAAAAAAAGAGAGAGAAAATGAGAGGGGGGAGAGAGAGGGACATTGTTCCATTAGCCCCTTTTAGGCTGATTTCCCTGGGGAGGAAGCTATGGGGGGTGAGAGATGGAGACAGCTTTCAGAGACAGGTAAAATCCATCTCAAGAATGGAGAGCCCCTTGGACCAGGACCTTGTTGCTTCGTGCTTTCTCTCCAAGAGCTCGCAGAGGAGAAGAAGGCAGAAATTGGTGACAAAAGAAAAACTTGCTGATTTCTAATCCCCATTTCTGCTTAACTAGTGATCCACAGGCTGGAACAGCAGCTGGGGCTGGCTTGAGGATGTAGAAGGTGCACAGTGCTCAGGTGCTGGAGGGGCACAGGTGGGTGAAGGGCTGGGCCAGGTCACTGTGGTGCTGCAAGAGGTTGGATGTGGCAGGGTGACAGGGCAGTCCCAGGGGCTACACAAAGCTTCTCCAGATCGGACCCATCTTTGGGCTGACAGATGGTCACAGAGCAGGGCTACAGCTGGGATTGGGACCCTGGAGCTTCATCTCCTTTGTGCAGCTCTTGTGGGTGGGCTCCTGGTCCCTGGCAGGAGCTGCTGGTTGGAACAGGCAGTAGCACTGATCACAGGTGAGGGTCTGGACTGCTGTTCCATGTAAGCACAGGCTTTATCTGCAGAGCAGAGTGTATTTTGGAGAGAGGGGGTGATGCTTTTCCCTCACCCAAAGTGTGGAGCCCCTTGCTGCCCACCCGTAGAGCTCTCAGAGGCTGACTCCAGCTGTCAACATCTCTTTCCAGTGCGTTAACCTGGCACTAGTCTTCATCTTTTTCTCAAGGAACTTTCCATCTTTCTTCATGTGGTAATTCCTTAAAATAAAAGTTTGTCAAGTCTCTTCTGGAGAAAATAGTTACAGTGAACAAAAACCATGCATTTCACTCATGTGAAATGTGTTCTTGGGTAAGTTTCCCAAAAAAATTCCAAGTTCTCATTGCGTTTGGAAGTTAGGTGTGGTGGCTAGGTACCAAAGCAATTGTTTGCTCTGCTATGGAGAAACAAAACCAGAAAATTTCTGGAGGCTGGGAAACTGCTTAAAGCTTCCAGTCCTAAGGCAGTTTCATGCTTGGAATAAAAAGGTGAACAACCCATGTAGGTTGGCAAGAGAAAGCAAAGGGTGGAGAACAGGAGATACAAGGGAAAAGGATGGGAAGACTAAGGTCATTGGGTGCATTTTATGACAATCCCCTGGGGATTTGGTGCCTCACTAGAGAGCTTTGCCACCCATTCCTGGTTTTGGGGTGTGAAATGATGATTCATGCTCATGTTTTGCTTTGGAGAGGTGACATTTTAGCAGAGCCGCTCTTGTGAAATCAGTAAAAACACTGAGCTCTGGTGGCACATTTCTGGAGGTGTTCCCCACACCCAACACCTACATCCCCGTCACCCTGTCCTGGGCATGCACATCTGCCCCAGACACTCACCCACCTGCACGCTCCCGCACACTCACGTGTTGGTGGTGTGCTGAACTTCATGTTCCCCGGGTTGCTCTCTCAAGACATTGCCACGATGAACGCTCTGGCTGTGTGTACTTCCATCGTCATTGACGTGAGCGAATCTTTCTTGGCAGCAGGGGAAGGGAGTGTGGGGTCTCTGCCCTGTGTGTTGGGTGTCTCTGTGCTCCCACTGCTCTGCTGCTGGCGTGAACGATGGCCTCGGCGGCAGCTTGGTCCACAGCCTCAGGCAGGTGACTGTACAGGGGATTTTTGTAACACAAGTTTCTGAGCTGCACTAGGGCCAAATTAAGCCTAAATCTAACCAAGAGCTCCAGAACAGGTCTGTGAGACATGGCAGAGTCGGAGGATTTGGTGTAGGATGAATAACTCCTAATCTATAAAGTGGGCATAATCATACTCCCTCGTGCAGCCCAGAGCCAGGGCTGGGTGCTCAGGGATGGAGATAAGGGAATGAGGCCTGGCTGGTGTCCATGGATGGGTGCGGGGGTCGGGCAGGAGCGCCCCTCCCTCCAGCCGGGGTGGGGTGCCCGGGGTGTGGGAAAGCCGAGCCCATTCCCGTTTTCCGGGAGCTTCCTGGGAGCTCCTGTGCCTGCCTGCCCCGTGGCACATTTGGCATCCCAGCAGCTGTGGGATGGCTGTGGGTGGCTTGTCGTGGACCTGCAAGGGGGCCTCTCCAGGACCTGGGGTGGGAGGCGAAGAGCTCCAGCTGGGCTGTTCTGTTGGAATGGTGCAGTGGTGTCAGCCCTGCTCCCAAAACTGGATGGGCCAGCACGGAGCAGAGGAAGAACCAGGAACTTTCAGCTTCCATACATGGGAAACTGTCAAATGCCAGGTAGCAACACCAGCTTTTGTCTGGTATTTCCAGAAAAACCCGGCAGGACCTGGCATCCCAGGGCATAATTTATTATGGAAAAATAAAATAATAAAGTACCAATCCCTTTGAGGCCTGAGTCATAGAAGCATCTTCTCATTAAAGCAGCTCCACCTCTCTGCCTGGTGTTTGCCAGCTCCATGCCTGTATGAATCCACTCCCTGAGCTGCCTCGCCCAGGGTAGCTGGGCTCCCCCTCGTCCTCCTCCTCCTGCTGCCTGTGTTTCCCCAGCACCCCTTCCCCTTTCTGGAGGACCACAAGCAGTTCCACATCTCAAGCCAGCTTCTCCCCAGGCCCTCCAATCTTTGGGCCAGCTGGACGTTTTATTGATGTGTGTTGTACACAAATGTCTTCATCTTTTCACCCTCCCACCCCTGTGCTATCAAGTTCTCTGGGCATGGCCCTGGCTCCCACATGCCCTTCTCCTGGCCATGTGGTGTGAAGGTGTGTGTGCTATCGTGGCTCAAAGCTCTCTTCCAACTGGCCCTCTGCAAAGCAGGGAAAGGAGAGGAAGCTGCTCCTGAAGTAATTACCATCTGCATGTCCCGAAGGCAGGCAGCAGATGTTAGCAGAGGAGGACGGGATTGGAAGAGGGTGAGGGAACAGAGGCTGGGGAAAGGGGGTCTGATTTTTCTTCTCGATTGCATATTAATATTTTTAACTGAAACTCAGTAGGAAAAGAATTCCAGTTCTGCAAAGTTGATCCATGCACTTGGAAACTTTTGGGAAAAGCTCCTCTGCTCACTCTTGCTGTATTTTCTGTCACTCACTCTGCTTTTCTCAGCCTTTTTTTATGCTGCACTATTTAACTTTTCTTACTAAATAGCTTTCCTTTATGTCCTCTTTCCTTTCCATATTCCCACAGACCTGTCACTCTTTGTCACTCTCCTGGACTTCCATTCTGTCTTTGATTGTGTCTTGCTTTCCCTTTCCTTCCCCCCCTTCCATTGTCTTACTCTATTTTTCATTTTCCCATTTGTCTGTGGGCTGATATTCAGATGAGCAAACTTCTTCCAGTTAAAGGAGGTCATGAATATTAGGATTTTTATACCAAACAATGAAATATGGCTCAAATTACCCTAAAGAATAGGGCCCTTTTCATAAACCACCTGCTGTTTTTTTTGAAAGAAAGCACAACCACTTGCCTGTGTGCTCCAAGCAGTTGTCTCACATCTCTACCTCGCCAAGCTTTGCTGTTGCAATTTCTTCAGCTGAATTTGTTGCTCTTGGTGGAGTAAGTCTGCTCTTCCCAGACTGCCAGCACCCAATGAGTCTGGGTTTAGACAGGTTGGGACAGGATGGGGATTCTGGCAGGAACCTTGCTACTTTAAATGTTGGTTTATGATTGTGCTTTTTTGATTGCGGTGTGCATATTTTGGGGGTTTATTTTTGTTTTCGACAAACAACTTTCTGGTCTGAAACTCATTTGGTCTGAACTTCTCAGCTTGACTGAGGGATCTCATTCAGATTTTAGCACCCAGTGGGGCATGGAAACACATGGGCACACGCACTCCCCCCCTTCTCCTTGTCTTGCTGGTATGGACCAAGCATCGCTCCCTGGCATGAGGAGGCTGTGGTGGAGGTGAGCTGCTCAGGCCTGGACACCAACCCTAGCTGTGGTCATTTCCTCCTGGCTCTCATGCTCCTGTCCCTTTCTTCCCAGCCACGTAGCTTCAAAAAAGGACCTCTGAGCACGTGGCCACCGCTGGCTCTGGGAAAGCCAAGTCTGTGCTGCATGAGATCCTCCATTCCCTGTGGTCCTGGCCGTGCTTAACTGGATAGTGCTGTGCCTTTGCCAGAGCAGCATCAGTGCAGCTTGGCCATTCAGTAGGGACATGGAGAGTGGTGGAGCTGTGCCCCAGGGACCTGAAGAACTACAGGCAGAAGAGCCTCTCTGCTCCCTAGGGAGTTGCTGCGAGGCAGGCATGGGTAATTCCAGAGACAGGGACAAGAGAGGACACCAGCTTGTCTCAGACTTGTGTTTTGTTTTCAGTCCAGCCTATTTATACTCTTCATAGCTGCTATTTTTTCCCCAGTTACATGAATGTGTCTTCTCCTCGCTGTCTTCCATCTTCCCTCTGCAAGCCTTGCCATTTCCTGCGTGTCTTAGCTGGGAAGCTCACAGCACCATTCCTCCTGGGCAAAGACCACACTTCTCTGAGAAGGTGCTTCTCACTGGTGCGCTCTTTCCAGGAGCCTGGTCCAGCCCTTCCACCCTCTCCCACCTGCACTTCCCTGGACAGAAACTGCGCACAGCCTGGGCTGTGTGAACACGGAGTTTGTTTTGCCAGGGTGACCTGTTTAATCATCTCATTTTCTGGTGGCCGTTTATTCCTCGTTTCCACGGTTACAGCCCCATTAAGAGGAGAAGCAATAAGGCAGCGAGTCAAACAGGTAATAAAAACATTAAAGCCATGTGCGCATTGGGAGGGAGGGAGGGCGAGCAGCACTCAGTGAGACGAGACGGGCCATGCCAGGGAGACAGAAGGGTCACAGGAGCCTGTGCACGGTGACACCCAGCTCAGTGCCCAATCTCTGCAGGGGCCTGATGGCCAACAAAGTACCCTACAGCACCCCACAGCATTCCACCCTGCTCTGTTGGAGTGTTCTGACACTCAGGACAATGTCACTGCCACCAGTGTGCTGCTCTCCCTATTGCTGTGCCACTAAGAGTTTCGAGTGGGCAAAAGCACTTGAAATTAGAGGGTATTTTTTCTGTCTTTTCTTTCAGGGCTGTGACTATCTGGCAAAATTTGCAAGTTTCTGTTTAGTTCTGGTGATGCTGGTGTAGCAGCTGGTGATGTCCCTGTATCAGCTCTACCATGGCACTTGCCTGCTCTTGCTGGTGTCAGCTGTGTTGCTCCCCTGCAGAGCCATGGCTCTGCACAGTTCCTAAAGTACAACTGACTGTTCTGCATGCTGCACCAGGGTATCTCCAGCCAACTACCTGAGGCAGCACAACCTAGAGTAGTGTGACACTGGTTTGAGGCTTTCCTAAGTAGAAATACCTGTTTATGGAAGGCCATATTTCTGCAGCTATGGAAACAGGATAGCCAGGTCTCTGCCCCACAGCAGCCACCACCAGCAGTGACTGTGGGCTGGGGTGTGGGTGGGAGCTGCTCACCTGAGAGCAGAGGGGGATGCCTTTTAGGCCAGAGGTAGAAATCAGGGGAGAACTGTGGAGAGCAGGCAGCATCGCTGGGAATTAGCTCTCTCCTGCTAGGAGGAATCCCCAGGTTTCTGGCTTTTCACTGTGGGCTCCTAAAAGGAAAGTAGCAAAATGAGGAAACCCAGAGCAGTGACTCTGGAGTGAGGAGAAGGCAGAGCCCTGGTATCTCAAGAGAAAGAAGGGAGTGGTTTTCAGCTTACTTCCCTCCAGGCAGTGGTCCTCAGGGAACTCCTCAGGGCTTGTGGAAGATGGGAGCCTTTTGATACTGTGTGTTTGTTATCCCAAAACTGACTTGGCCAGAAAGGAGATGGTGACCTCTCTTCCTTTGGGAAATTTTGGGCTAGATGTACTCCTGGGTGTAAAACCATGACCTGACTGCCAAAAGCCAGCAAAGTTACTTTTCCTATAATTTCTCAGTGGCCATGGAGGCCAAGCAGCGTTGGATCTAGGATGATGAGATGTTGGGTTTGAGGTGGCAGGTCACTGCCATGAAAGAGCAGGTACTCACTGGCTGAGAGGGTTCTGACCTGTGAATTAAGGATGAGTTTCACTGTGGATTAAAAGAGGTTACATATAACAGTCCCACTCATATAGGTAGCACAGCACTGATGGCAAAACAGAAATATTCAGAAAAGCAAACTATAAAGGAGAGCAAGAAAATAGTCACAGAACTGCAGGGAAATGGGGTGCTTTACCTGCAAACTCTCTCTGTTGAAAAGTTTGCTCTGTCACAGCCCCATTTTGCCCTGGTGGGACTTTTTATTTATTTCTGACATTGTTTTGTATTTTACAGTTTCTTTTCTCCAGGCTTTATCAGAAAGCATATTTGTGGTGGGAGCTTGTGAAAGGACCTGGCTTGCTGAGTAAATGTTCAACGTGGAAATGAGCTGCATGACCTTGAGGAGGGGGAGAGGGAGGAAAGCTGAAAGAAATTCATAAAAAGCTGAAAAAGAAAAGAACAGGGAGAAGGGAGGGGAAAAGAAAAAAGATAAAAGGTCTGGCCAGACTGGAAGAAGTCACACAAGAGAGGAATAATGGTCTTTCTTGTTAGAGCAGTGACTGGACCTGTCGTATTAGGCATCTTAAAGAGCCCGATTCGAAGTTGTGCTGAGCACTGACACTTTGAAAAATAGGCCCATTTAAGGTGACTCAAGTTGGGCAACAAAAGTCAGTAGTCACTTTAGATCATCTTGGCCTGTGTTCAGAAGGGTGAATTTTATCCTTGGTGAAAGGCCAGTGGGAGGCCCTTCTGTGTGCTGTTCCTGTTCCCAGAATAGGACTTGGGGTGGCTCCTGGAGCTTGTGCCGGCCCTTTGGGGCAGAACCCACTCACTCTTCTCCGGTTTTGGGCTGAGCCCTCCCTGTGCAGGAGGCAGTGGTTGCTGGCTGGGCTCATGTGGCAGCCCAGTTGTCTTTGGGCACAGAAACTGGGCTTGAATTTATTTGTGCAATTTTTGGGTGGCTGTGGGTGTCTGGGTGAGGAGCTAGGTGGAGCAAAGCCTCTGTCCCCAGTGCAGGAGCTACAGGAGCAGGAGGTTTCCCAGCCAGCCTCAGAATTCCTCAAGAGTGTAAGATTGAGATGGAGACACTTACTTTTGAAACTAATGACGATGTCAATCAGAAAAGACCAACAAAACACTGTTGCAAGGAAAAAAATTTGAGTGGAAACACTCTGCTGTCACTACCAGAGACCAAGGTGTGAGGTCCAAGCATGCTCTGGAGCTTGGTTTTCCAGAGCTGCCTGGTTTGGGCTTGATGGTTTTTACTTCAGTCCCACATCTAGTCCTGGAGGATCTAAAGTGGATTTTAAAATTGTGTTGTAGAGATTGGAGACTGAATGCCAAGCTTCTGCGGGTTCGTGCTCCTCTAGCATGTCTTTAGTGTCTGGATGGCACCAGCTGTGGGAAGCCCCTCTGCAGTCCTTGGCTCTGGTGCCATTCCATGGAGGGATCTGGGCACACAAGGATCTGGCTGGAACGGAAACCCTTGTGCTCTTTAGGGAACCAATGGCTTCTGCTACTTTTTTGTTTGAATGCATGAAAAAGTGTAAATGCACATAGGCTCCCCTTACAGCTCATTCTGTTGTAATTTCTTTGACTCCCCAAATTCTCTTAATTTTCCAGAGGAGAAGTCTGACTTCAGTGGCATCAGCACTTCCAAACCACTGCACACTGACATAAGAAGTTCAGAATTTGGGGCAAGGACTGTGCTGAAGCAAAGCCCTCATTTGTGTTGAAACAGGGCTGATCACCATTCCTTGGTTAAACCTGAATAGCTGCACTAATGATCCTCATACATACATCTTTAAATTTTAGGTGTAATGTAGGTGGGGGGGGTCAATTTCCTTCCATAAGCCTGAAAACTAGAGAGTAAGATTTCTACCTTGCTGCTGGCACGGGAGAGCTCTACTGTATGGAGGGGAGCATTTTTTTATTTCTTTCCAGTTGGAGTGTGTGAAATAGTAGGGAAAAATCTTGTCTAGTGATAACCTCAAAATAATTTCTCTAGCAGTGCAGTGTGATGTCAGACAGTATGTGGCTGGGTGGGAAGTGCAGACAGTGGGGGCACGAGTGCCTGACACAGGGGAAAACCATCAAGTCCATGGCTTTGGGAGGAACTGGAGCAAAGTCACCGGTACAGATGCCAGAGCAAGGAACTGTAACAGTACATTTAATAGCTTTGGATGTTTGCTTTTATGTGACAGTTGCTGCTCAAGCAAACAGATTGGAGAATTCTAGACTTGCGTGGATTTCAGGGATTTTATTTATATGTGTTCAGCACGGGACATGAGTGGGGCAGGAGCGTAGGAGTTGTTTCAGCAGAAGGGCCCTGTGCCCTGATCCTCCTTGCCCCTGTGCACCTTGATTTTATGAGCTGAGCCTTCCCCTCTCACTCCTGTCTCTTACTTTTCCCTGAAGTCACTGTCCCTCCAAACCCACCTCACTCACCTGCTCCCTCTGCTCCCAGCATCATCCCACACTCCCCAGAGCAGCCTTTGTCCTATTTCTTCCTGTCCCTGGTGTGTTAAGCTGCTCCTGCAGAACCTGCCCTGTGCTGAAAGCCCCAGCTGGAGGTCACACATCCATGTCCCGAGTGCTGGCCCTGCCCGGCCACCCCTGCCCAGCCTGGGGTGCGGCTGAAACTGTCCTGTGAGAGCTGCAAGGCAGAGGCATGTTTTCACAGTCTGCTCTCCAAAACGAGAGCCTGCAAGGGGTGAGGGGCAGACTCCTTGCAGCGAAGGTGTTAACAAATAGCAGGTGATTAAACATGACAAGCAGTGACATTTCTGTGTGGGGTTCTCAGTACCAGCAATGCCAAGAATGAAGCTATAAACCCTGACATTTTGTGTAATGCACTGAGGTTTTTAATAGACATCTTTCTCTCCCTCACCTCTGTTTGTTTCTTTTATTCCTCTATTTTCTTCTGTCTTCTTCTCCCTTTCCTCTCTTTTCCTGATCCTCATCCTGGCTCTGCCCCATCCCTTAGTGCCCCCACTTCCATTTCCCATCCCTCCCTCCCCGCTCTTATCTTTGCTCTCTTGCTTCACCAGACTCATTTGTTCAATGTCCTTCACTTTAGCTTTTGTTTCTCTTTTCCTCCCTATTTTCTTGTTACACTTTTCCAAGATTTTTTTGCTTTTCATGGCATCATTCACCCTTCCTTACTCTTCTCTTCCTCCTCTTAGCTCCGGTCTGTGCCATATGCACACGCTCTCAGTCTCTCACACATATGCACTCCCACACTTTATTGCACACACACTGCCACTTCCCGCACACTTCCCTGCTCCCCCCACGCTCCTGCTCTCTCCTGCTCCGTCTCTCACATACGCTCGCACTTGTTCTTTTCTTTCTGTGCTTCCCCTCTCCTGCTCTTCTTTGTCTTTGTTACTCCCTTCTGCTGTCATCCTCCCTCTGTCTGTTCTTTTCCACTCTCGCCCCTTCTCCCTCCCTTTCCTTTCTCTTTTTGGGGTCTGATGTAATACTCAAACCATGGGCAGCCAGGCCAGTTGCTTGTCAGGGAGCAGGTGTCCCACCCCTGAGTGATGTTTTTGTTAATAACATTTTTGCCCTGACTCAGAAGCCGTCATTTTGGAGATTGGTTGGTGGGGTTTTTTTAAGGACAGGAGCTGAGGAGGCTGAGCTTTTGGGAACAGTTGCTGGGTTTGTACTAAAAGGACTGTAACAGTTGTTCTGCTGAGCAAGAAACGTTGGAACAACTGCAGATTCTTCCCCCCCCCATCTATCCAAAGGGCATTTGGAGGTGACACCCAGTGCACCGTCCCCCTTGCAGCCAGCCCTAATTGGAGATGACGAGCTGCCACTCGTTCTTGGCTTTGGAATGGGGTACTTCTGCCACTGGAGTTGGCCCTACCCAGCCCTCTCTATTAGAAAAAAACATTTCCTCCTCTTCTGCCTTCTCCCAGTGGCTTTATGGGCACAAAATTAGCACAGTGCTGGAGTGACCAGAGTCAAACCCAGGGCTTTCCTCCAGCATGTCACCTGGTCTCTGGGGCTCAGTACTTATGGCCTGGCTACATGGCCTGAATGTAAGGAAGGGGTCTCCAGAGGGATAAAAGGGGTCAACAGCGGTCATTGGCTCCCCGGTCCAAGTCCTGCCTGGCTCACTGGCTCTTACCAGGCTGTGATCCCTTTCATGCAGAGGCTCTCAGCCTGGGCATGATGCTTCCCACTAGGCAGGATGGAAATGATGTGGGCAGGCCCTCAGAGGCCATCCTCTCTGCTGAATCAGCCATGCTATTGCCACCAAGGCCAAGACCTTCCCATCTAGTTGACCCTAAGTGAGAGCCACACTGCAGAAGTCATCACAGAGTGCCTCCTGGGGACTCGAGGTGTCTCCAGAGACTCTTTGAGTGGCACAGCCATTCCTTCTCACACAGCTGCAGAATCTCTGCCTCTCACTGGGTCCCTGGGGAAGATCTGTAGGGAACTCCTGGAGAATTACCAGCCACAGGCTCTGTACTGTGCAGCAGGGATGTACCAGCCCATTGCTGCAGCTGACACGTCTGCACTGAGAGCACAAAGGCTCTCCTTTGGACAGAGGCTGGGGAAGCTCCTGTGGGCAGGAGGTCCCCAGTGTAAGGGGCTCAGCAGGTATTTGAAATTAGTTCAGCCTAAACTGCAGCTTCAGTCCCAGTATTTCCTCTTCCTTGACTCTGCACTCGTTCTAAAAATCAAAATACTTCCCCGTAAAGAACCGCCTTCCCATAAAAGGGCCTCTACCTCTGTGTCTGCCCAGGTCTTATTGATCAAGCGCCACAGACGGTGGCTGCAGCTTCAGTTGCCAAGTAGGGCAGATCAATAGAGACTCAGGATGGGATTTTTGGCAGCTGGAACATATATTTGTTCCTCCTTCCGTCCCACCATCCCTCTGGGAAATGGTCGGTGTCACAGTGGAAGCGGGTGGAGCAGAGCTCCGTCCGCCCACTTTCCACTCACCTTGTCATCTGCCCTGTGTGCTGCAGCCCTGGGACCAGAGGCCTTTGCAGGAGCATCTGTGAGGCTGCAGAGAATGTGAGGCATCTGTGGAGACAGAATAATCCCACCCTGTGCTGGCTTCTCCAGCCCCTCTCTGCCCCTTACTTTTTGCAATGGCCAAGTTCACCCTTTTGTATACTGGGACAATCCCATGGTTCATTCCAGGCTCCCCAAAGGCAATATTTGGCCTTTGTTGTTTGCCCAGTCTCTTTATTCAACTGGTGTTTCTTCCTGGCCTGGATCCAAAGTAACTCGCTCTGCCCTTCCCTGCTGTGGCCATCAGTGCTGTTGCCATCTTTCCCGAGATGGGGAGAGCAAGGCACGGTGATGGGAAGTGACTTCCTGAAGGCCAGAGGGACTGGGTGCTCGAGCTGGGGTTCGAGGCCATGTTTCTGGCTGTCCTTTAGCAGCACTCAGCCCCTTGGCCGTGGGCTTGGGACAGTGCTTCCCCACTCAGAGCGTTCCCAGGCTGCCCTGTCTGCGTGGGACCAAAAGCTGTGGGCTGGCCTCCAGCATGAACTGGGGGAACGAGATGCAGAGGGGAGCACTGGGGAGGAGAGGGATGCTCTGCAGGCTTGCCTTGCTCCATGCTGTCTGAAGAGCAGTTAGCTCTGCCATAAGATGTCCTTAACCCTTGCTAGCTCTTCTGGCTGCCCAACCTCTGGCAGGTGCTGAGCGCCGCGCACAGAGAAGTTAATGAAATGAGTATTTTGGGGAGGGGGGGAGGGAGGCTCTGTACTGCACCCTGGGGCCCTGGGTTTATTAATGGTGACCTGCCATTAAAGACTAAAGTGCTAACCTGGTCATATTTAGCAGCTTTCAGTGGTATCCCAGTGGTCTCTGCCTGCAATATCAACTCCTGCTTTCCCCCGCAGCCCCAGCTCTGCAGGAGCTGACTCCAGAGTTTCTCTGCTACAATGAGTCTGGTGGGCAGCACTAAGAAGTCTCTGTGCTGCTGCTGCCAGACAGATTTCCACCTCCTCCTGCTGCTTCATGCAGCTTCCCCCTCTTACTGCCAGGTCTTGCTAGGCAGTGCTTGGAAAAGAGGACCAAGTCCTGGCATCTTCATGATCTCCTTTAGACAGACAGAGCCTGGGGGTCACTAGGAGAGGGAGATGTGCCAGCATGAAGCTCAGAGGGTTTGGCCATAAAGAAGAGGCATTCTCCGGCTCTGCGGAGCATTTCCACAGAGCTCTCCGAGAAGGTGCTGGCAAATTATCCCTCTGAGGTGGCAGGCTGGGAAGCGAGGCAGCAGCTCTGCCAGACCTGATTAAAACAGGACTCGAGGCTAACAGCTTCAGGTCAGAGCAGGAGGGCTGCTCCCACTGCTGCTGTCCCTCTTGCTCCAATCTAAGAGGGATGTAGAAAACCCAAGCTTGGGGAGATGTCCCCTAGGGGATATCAGCAGTTGGATATTGCAGTGACAGGCACTTTAGAAAGATGCTGGGAGCTGCTGCTGCTGCTGCTGGTCCAGGCAGGGATCAGTGTTAACAGAAGAAAAAAAAAGCCCCAGAGTTTCCTTGAAGCTAATTCTGCTCTTGATGCTTCCCCAGAAGCAAGATCCTGCTGTGCTCCGTGTGCCAACTGAGATTATTGCTTTCCCTGATCACTTCTTCCTGGATTAAAAACTCAGCACAGAGTATTTTTCGGTGTGTTATTCCAGGATACCCACTAGAAGCTCAACATGGTGCAGACTCTGGCAGAGATTCCAGGGAATCATGAGGCATCTCCAGCTCAGGCTGCTTCTGCTGCTCAGATCAGGAGGTGGGGCTGCACCCAGCCCCTCACCCTTGTTCAGCCTAAGGTGAGGGCACAAAGAGCAAGGCTGTGGGGATATTCCTTTCTGCAGAGAGCCCCGTAAGCAACAGATCCCATGTCCTCGCAGCCCTGCCCTTCACGTGGGCTGCAGGCCATTGCCCGGCAGAGCCAGCGAGGGCAGGGGCCTTGTTCCAGCTCCAGCCCTCCCAGCAGGAGAGTGCCGCTTTGGCAGCCAGGCTGGGGGCAATCCTCGCTCTCTCCTTTGGCTCTGTGCCCTGCCTGATCTGCAGCCAGGTTTTGCTGTAATCCCTACATCCTGTTGCAGGTCCTTAATCAGCTGGAGCCAGCCTGGGAAAAAACCCCTAAAACCCAAACTCCAAACTGTATGGTTAAAGCTCCCCACTGCCAGGTGGTGGGGAGGGGTGGGCAGCAGCCTTCCCAGGCACCAGGTGGGAGACTGGAAGGCTTGAGAGAGATTACAGTTTCCTTGGTAGAGATGGAAGCAGAGAAAAGGGTGTTTGTTCCTGCTGGGGGTTTCTGCAGGACCCACTCTTGCTGTTCCCCTGCGGAGTGGATGGGTCTGGGTTTGAGGCATCGATTGCCCCTGTTCTCCCACTGCCAGCTCAGCTATGGAGACTGCCCCTTCAGCCCTCATTGGGCAGGCTTGGAAACTCTCCGGGTTGTTGTTGAGTTGGTTTTTTTCCCATTTAATGCATAGAATAACACTGATGGGTCTGAACAGCTCCAGCCAGGCGACGAGGGGAAAGAATAACAAGCTCCTGAATGTCAGGCAAAATTATGGGCCATTGCTATTTAGGGTGAGTCTGGTGGATTTAGGGCCTCTCTGTTCTATTGTCCTGGCTACTCTGAGCATTGGAGCAGGCGAGACACAAGTCGGGAATTTTATTGCAGAGCATGTTCAGGGGAAGGCTGGTTCTGAGCATTTCCGGAGTGAAACAGCAGCAGTGGGGTGGGGGAGAGGGGACTAGTCCTGTTGGAAAGTTGGTGAGATGTGATACTGGAGGCTGGAAGTCCTGCAGAGGTGATTATCCATCAGAGGATAGAGCCCCTTTGAATTCTGGTTTCTGTCAGGATTCAGCCCCAGATGTTCATCCCACTCCCCAAGTCTGTGCAGGGCTGGTCTCCGTGCATCAAACCAGAGCTGACTGTCCCTTGGCAGACCCTGCTGGTCCCCACTGCATCTCAAGAGCACATGGCTCCTTGTCTTCTCTGAAGCATTCAGGAATGTAGTTCTTATGAAAAACAATGCCTATATGTGCGTGCTGAATGGAAATTAGGGGTTTTGGTGTCATCTCTTGGATTCCTCTTGGCTAGCACTGGTGATGTAACCAGGGCTGGCACTGCACCCACATTGCCAGGTGCTAGGGGAAGGGCCCAGCTGAACAGCATAAGCATAGAAGGACGCAGAAAGGCTGAAGAAGGTGTTATACAGTGTGATAGAAGTGGGTCGTCCATGGGAAAGTGAAGTCTTCACAAGTTCTGAACAGGGTGTACCCTAACATTCCAGATTTTGGCAAATACAGTCTGCCCCATGCCAGGGTAGGGAGGAGTGGCAGAGAGCAAGAAAGCCATTCAAGTCTGTCTGTCTGCATGGGTGTGAGGCTCAGCAGAGCAAATTCTTTGCTTCTTTGGGGTTCTTTTTATTTGACCGGATTAAAAAGCCTATTTGAGTTTCTTAAACCATTTAATCTAAAATCCCCACATAGATGTGCCATTGGATTCAGTTTTAAGCTTATAAACAAAATAGGTCTGTGTTTGTCTCTTCTTCGTTTTGTTCTGAAGAAGAAGGGTTTGACCTGTTCTCCCTGGAACTGGGGAGATGTTGAGCTTCTGGTGCCTATGAGTCCCTGTGAGCCTTCTGAAGGGTGGGATAGTGTGGAGACTGGGGTGCTGGTGTGAGCTTCCTGCAGCTCCAGGTTAGACGTACATGTGGCCTGGGCAGGTGCCAGGAGGAGGGAGCAGGAGCTGGGCTCCACTGACTGGTGCCCAGGGCTCAGTACCTGCACAGAGTACTGAGCGTAGGTAAAATTCCAGTAGAACCATTGCTCTGCAATTAGTTTGGGTACATGGAAAAGGAGAAGACCATGGGAGGTGCGAGAAAATGGGAGGAAAACATGGAATGGTCTGGATAATTCCAGTTCCTGTAGTCGTTTGAGAGGAGCTAGTTCTCCTTTGCTCCTTCCAGGGTTTCCTACTGCATGCATCCCCTCCACCCAGTCTCCTCGTGTCTTCTCTACAGTGCCATGTGGCTTATTGCTGCCACTCCTTGTGCTTCAGAGGAGGTTACATTGCCCACAAAATGGGACAGTTCAGGATTTGTTTGCAGGAGAGAGGTGCTACTGATACCTGTGGCAGCTGCAGGAGTGTCACAGGTCTGTGGCTAGCAGTGCCAGATGCTCTGAAGGAAGGTACCGAACTCAGAGCAGGCAAATGCATGATCTGCCCCTGTGTCCCCTGGGAATGCTTTCCATGCGTCCACCGAGATCACCTCGAGTCAGTGATGCCTGCACACGTGTGGGGTGACAGTAACAGCACTCAAACCAGCTGTAGTGGGAGCAGTGTCCCTTGCAGAGGCTGTCCCCAGTGCTGGGAGCACAGCAGAAGTGATGGGCTGTGCAGCTCCCTCCTGCAGCCATGGAAAAGCTCCTTGCAGCCCGGCCACAGAAGGGCCAGGGGGGCAGGCTGTCCTCACGTCCTGTGGTCTTTGCTGTGAGCAAAGGCCTCCTGGTGTCCAGGGCTCTCAAGTTGATGCTCTGGATAAGGGGAAGGTGGGAACAAGGCTGTATCCTTCCCGCCTTCCTTGTCCCAAGGAACTGAAGACAGACAGAGGGACAGGCATCTGTCCGATGGCAGCCAGAATAGGAGGGAGCCCTGTTGGCTTTGCCGAGGGAGCCTCTTTCTATATGGAAATGAAGAATTTAGGCTAATGGAGCTCAACCATCTCTAATTTTGCGATGGCAGGAGGATTTTGATTGAAAGTAATTAAGCAAGCTAGCTGTAAAATTAATTAAAGCAAAAGGGGGGGATTTTTTTATTGGATTGGATAGCGATATAGCGGCTGTCAAATGGGGGACGGATGGGGGTGACCTGAATTCTCTGCCCTCCCTCCTCCCACTCGGGACGTTTATGTCACTTTAATCTCCTTACAGCGGCTGGTGTGCATTTGTTTGAAATAATCAAGGAAATATGGTCAGAAATTGTCAGCTTTCAGATCTAATTTACCTGACAGCCCTGCGCAGACCAGTAAGCCTCTGTGTGCTTGTGTGTGTGTGGTGCATGCGACCGTGTGGTCATGGAGGACTTCTTGTCTCCCCTCTCCCGTTTTCGTTCATTCCATCTTCTCTTGATTTTTAGCAAAAGTACTTCTGACATATCTGGGGCCACCCAGCACCTTGCAGAAAAAAGAAGTAAGTTTGACAATTTTCCTGCGGTCCCTTCTCCACCCCCACCTTCCCATCACTATCTCCTCCCAACCTGCTGCCTCATCCTTGCACCATAACCAGCTTTAGGGTTTAGGCAATATAGGATTAGGGGAGGTGGCTGTAATTCTTTATTCCAGATGGCTGGCAACTGCTAAACCCATTGTCACAAGCACTGAGTTATAAAAATACTTAAATTAGGCCCTTTGTTTCAGCCCATGTCCCTGCCAAGCAGCTATCCTGGTGTCCTGCGGGGAGCTCAGCTTGCACAGAACAGGTGGGAGACTCTGAGTCCAGACTGTGATGATGTTGGGGAGAGGCTTCTCCGGACTCACAGCTACCTGGATTCCCTTGCTCAGCTCCATCTGCTTCTTTTTGCCTTTAGCTCTTAAAGAGAGATCTGCAACTAGAAGGAGCTAGGCTGAGTTGGTGTGTGCTCACTTAGCAGGTGAACATCCTGGTCCAGGGACAGACAAAGGCTGCAATTCCTACTCATCTGACTGGGTGGGTGGGGGTGTGCACATTCCTGACAGAAATCTCAGGCTTCCTCCTGGACCTAACCCTGCAAGAACCTGGTGACCTGAGCTGAGCGCGTACCGGAAACTGGGGAAGGAGGCCAACTACTCCAGGACCAGTGCTTCCTCAGAAACACTGCCCTGGTGCCTCACATCTGTCTGCTAGGTTGACTCTTAGGGTTATTATTTACTGTTTATTATTATTCGTTAAGTGCCAAGAGAGTTTGGGCTTTTGTTTGTTTTGTTTGGGTCTCCATATAGAGGACTTTGCTGAGGCAGACTCCAGCGCCAAGACCTCTGGCATTTTTACAATTACAGCCCATGATCCTACTGTGTTGTTTGTGTAATGACTCTCAGTCCCAAGGGATTCTGCAGCCTTTGTTAGACCAGATCACCCAGCACCTGGCAGGGAGAGTGCAGGGCAAATGCTGGACCTTGATGCCAAGGAAAATCTCTGAGCTTTATGTCCCAGGGAACTATTAATATGTAGAGGGCTCAGGCTGGACCTGCTGCAAGGATCCACATGGAGGGCAGTTGATTAAGCTGCTTCAGAAGGAGCAAATGATTCATCCCTGCCTGGTCTCTGTGGTCACAGGGTCTCTTCGTAGCTCAGACCTGATGTTCTGGCTGTTGGATGTCTGCAGCTCATAGAGTTGAGCTGACTGGTCCTTGTGGGCCAGCTGATGTGACCAGTCCCTGCGTGTCCCAGAACACCCCAAAGCATCTCAGCATGGGGATTGAAACTTCTAGCTGTTAAGCAGGTGTGTGGAGGGCTCCACACCAGCTCTGTAACCTGCAGGACTTGGGTAGGACTGGTCATGACCAGCTGCATGGGGCTGTGCTGAGGTGGGTGATGAGCTCATCACCATGATTCTTGGGTTTAATTCCAGCTTTGCCACTGATTTGCTTTGTGTCTGTAGCCATGTGAATGCATAGCTTTGTGCCAGTGCTTCCTCATCAGTATAATGGGTATAATTAGGCTTCCCTGATTGAAGATGGCGCTGAACACTGAGTATGCTGGCAGACTGTTTGCTTTTGTTTAAAAGTCTCTTCCAAAAAAAGGAGGTAAGACCAGGTTTTAGGGATCTGGTTCCCATATCATATTGCAGATGTATGTGGGTTAAGGTCTCTGACAATACCCAACCCTTTCCTTGTGGGACAGATCTGCTCTGAAGAGTTGGCTTCCCCCAAACCTAACAGGACAGACTTAGGTTAAGACTAAGTGCTTCTGAGTACTGTCTCCCCTGTATTCAGCAAAATACAGAATGTGGCACTGCTGATCTTCTGTGTTAATTACAAATATAGCAGAATGTAACATGAAGAATAGTCTAAATAATTTCATGGCCTGTTAACCAAAAGAGAGCTTAAGTTCTGGGGCATAGACCAGGCTACCACTGATAATGGTATCTGAGCTCAGTGGTGTCTGGAGGAAGGGTCATACCATGCTGGCTGCTCTGATTTCCCACTGTAGATTGCAAGACCAGGTGATTAAGAGTGCATTAGATAATCTTCTAACATAACATTCCCTACAGGCAGTTTCTGGCATTGCTGTAGAGACATCCTGAACGACGTGTTGGAAAAGGAAGTGCACAGGACAGTCTTTCTGCATTGTGAACATATTTGAGACCCCCATGCAAAGCTGTGCTCTGTTCTGACTCCAAGTCTCCTCAGACATGGCCGAGGAAAATGCACGTGAGTGCTGACCTGAGGGCACCTTCTGTTGTTCTCTTTGCACCTGCTTGTACTTGTTCAACACCTCTTCCCTCTCAAGCACTGCCACTGTCACTGCAGATGAGTCTGGAGACCCTGACTCCAGCACAGCCAGGGGTTGAGAAACATCCCGTAGTTGGGTGAATGGGATGAGATGTTCAGATTTGGGTGGTGTTTCTTTTTCTCTCAGTTTAGTGTGAGTGGCAGTGGAAAGGCATAAGCTCCCTTCTGTCACTGGTGTGGTGTCAGCTGGGAAATGATTCTCCTGAGCCAAGCAGAGTGACATGAGCATAAGATCAGTCAGAGAGAGATCAAGCCCAGCAAGTGAGGGAGAGCTGAGGCACTGGGCTGAGTGTCTGGAGATGAGCTGCCCATCCTCAGTCGATGGGGAGGAGAGTCCTCCAGAAAGGGACTGGCAGCTCAGCTAACATTGGTTCAGAGAATGGGGATGTGCAGAGAGAGCTCAGGAGTCAGGAGGACAGACACCTGTCCCTGCCTTTGCTGTGAGCTGCTCACCCTCACACAACATCCTGCTCCAGTGCTGAATCCTGGCTGCTGTTCCTGTGCATCCAGCTGGCTTGGGGCAGTAAAAAGAAGAAAAAAACAGAGCCAGCAGCTCAGCTCATTAGGGGTTTCAGGCAGAAGCTGCCCTGCTTGACTTGCAGTGGATTCAGGGGCTTACTTTGGGAGCTGTCTCTTGGGCAGGTCTGAACAAGACTGTGGGACCTAATTTCCCAGAGAGGTAGAAAAGCCACAGAGAAAAAAATGTTGCAATAGAAGTTTGGGGATGAGAGGACGTAGTGTTGCTGGCCAAACAAGGCTGTGAATGAAGGTGTATCTGCCACATCCCATTTAGCTACCTGGCCGTGGGACCCAAGGACCTCACAAGGATTTAGGAAGGCTTCTGTGAAGACATCCTGAGCAGGGAAGGGGATGCTGAATGGGACAAGGCAGCAAGGGAGGCATGGAGAGCTGTGTGTCCTCACTTGGGAGGCCTGTACTGGTGCAATACTGGGGCTTCTGGGCACATCTCCTCAGATTTCCTCCTCCTGCACCCCAGCATAGGGAAGGGAGGCTGTAGGCTGGCTGGTGATGGATATCTCCATGTGTGTCCTCATGGCAGGAGGGCAGTCCCCAGGTCAGGTCCACGCTGCTCCACAGACAGACCAGGAGCCAAGTCCCAGATTTGGGAGAGGTTCAAGGCAGCACTCCTTGAGTTCCCTCTGCACAGAAGATACACCCTCACAGAGCTGTCTTTTTATTTGCAAACTGAGCAGTTGTACTGGAAGAGATTTAGCAAACATGGGACTGCACAATGCTATGTGTACTGAGTCACACATCAGGGCTGGAGCCAGCTAGCACTGTGAGCTACTGAGGCAAACATTTGAGAATAGCTACAATAGGCACCAAAAATATCTTTAGATGAGATCTTTCTGAGTTGCTGCATGTTGGGTAACAGGGAGGGCTGACAACCTAATCTTAAACTCTACCCACATGCTCTAGAGCTCATCCTGGGCAAGGCATCCTAGCCTGTTCCAAGCTACTGGGAATGGGAACAAAACAGAGGAAAGCAGATTTTCTCCTGTAAAGGGAGTTCTGATTAGCCAGCTTCACATGGGTTGGGAAAGTTCTGGCTCTGGCAAGGTGCTAGGGGTTGACCCTGTGATCCTGGCTCTGGCTGCATTTCAGGAGGGAATGACCCCAGAACTTACACTGTTGGAGCTGCATCTTGCACCTGCACAGGGCCAGGGCAGGATCAGTCCCTACAAGACATCTTCTATCTATTTTTAAAGTTCCCAAGCAAGGGACCTGGTCTTAGAGTCTCCTGTAGAAGGTGTCTCTCCTGCAAGATTTTTCTCAGGGATTTGCTCTATGGTTGATCTTTCCTCTCCACTACTCTTTTAAAATAAAGAAGCCACTTCCCTAAAACCCAGCTCTGGCTTCTGAGACATGATTTGGCCAAGGCAGATTTTTGGGGGCTTGTCCAGGTCATCGCAGCAGAATGGGAGAACAGGCAGAGGTTCTTGATGCTGTCTGATGTGCACACGGAGGGGCAGGGCTGGTGGTGACCGATGACTCTGATCCTGCCAGGTGACCCTTGGGCATCCTTTCCCCAGTCCCCCAAACCCTTTGCATCTGCTGCTCTCCACACCCTCGTGCTGGGGCTGGGATCATACCTTGGCCTTGCTTCCTGCCCTCCAGCTACACCATCTCTCCCACTGGTTTTGTAGCGGTTTTTTCTGCCAGCGCAGGGCACTGAAAAGTGCTGGCACTGCCAAAAACCCTGTGTGCACTACGACTCCCCAAACATCCCTTTATTTTTATTGTTCTGTTAATTACTGTTTAAACTTTAATAAGTCACTTCGTCAGGAGGGGGGACCTGCAGTGAGGTTTCTGTGCAAACACTGGGCCCGGCGGTGACTCTGGTGTAACATAACCCTTTATACAATGTGGGAATGTTTAGACTGTAACAGAAACTTGTTATTTTAATGACAGTTAAAGGGGGGAAAAAAAGAAAGGAGCGAATGAAAAAGGGAAGCAAGTTTGTTGGGGAAATGGCTCATCTCTCTGTCTGGCCTCTTTTCTCTTGGCTTTAATGATATCTGGATAAGGAGGCTTTTATGGCTTCAGTTGAGGCAAGTCTTGTTCCCAGAGATGCCCTATACGAGGCAGTATGTGATCCCTTCAGTTCTGCAGGGTGAGGCCAGCAGCAGAGAGATGCTGATGGAAGCAGCATGGCTTGATTTTGCTCAGACACAGCAGCAGATGCCTAAAGCCAATTTGAGCTCAGTCTAATTATTCTGACCCACACAAGAGACTTACCCCTTCTATTCAGAGCTTCTTCCACTGTTAAGTTTTCGAGTAGCTGTGCTGGCACAGATACTGGCATGTCATACAGACAAGGGTCCAACATCCCATGGAAAAAATAGACCTTGAAGCAAGTAGACGATATTTCATTTTGACTCTTCAAAATGAAGAATCATGGAGATTTGATAGAGAGCCTGACTCACATTCTTGGCAGTGGGATAACAGAGGATTCACAGGCATCCTTGATTTTGGACTGTGACTTCTGACATCTGCATTGCTTTGAGGTGGAGAGTGACTGTGCAGTGGCTGCTATCCCCGCACCACAGCACTGAAGTCACCTCCAGGTTTGGCTTGGCTATATTTAGCACTCACTATAGACAAGACCATATAGAGTGATATATATGATCTGAAAACCTTCAACTCCTGCTGACCTCTGCTGCTACAGAGAAATTCCCCAAACCTGTACAGTCTGAGAGTGATGCAAGACCAAGAGAAGGGAGAGCTCCCCTGTATCCCTGACAGAATTCCATGTTCCTGATCCCCAGGCTGGTCACCAGTCCCTGGCAGGGCTGCTCCTCTGGAAGCTTTTTCTGCCAGCTCTGGCTGTTGGGCCCACAGGGAATGAGGGCAGAGAGGTGTAAAGATGGTTTGGGGAGGGCAGACTGGGGCACACGAGCTTTGGCAGGAGATCCTGGGAAGGAGAAAGGTGGAATGGTGCTGGGAACTTGAGGGAAGAAGATGGGAGAAGAACACCCTAAGGCTAAGGCCAACAACTGGGATGGGAAGGGGGACACAAAGGGCAAAACTTTGGAGAGGAGGGGGGTTAGGAGGGTGTGGGGTGTAAGGAGCACTTTGCTGGAAGAACCTTCCTCACGTGCTAGCCCATTCCTGGGGGTCCAGTTCCTCTGTGCAGGGCCCCTCTCTCCTCTTTGCTATCAGGAGCCTGGGGCACTTGCGCTCCATAAAACTTTTTGGTGAGGGTGAGTGTAGGGTGGAGTGGGAGGGGATGAAATCATGGGCCTCTGGGGAGTGTGTGTTTTCCCAAGTGGGTGAGCATGCAGGGAGCAGGCCAAAACAGTTCATGCTTTCCTCACCCGCTGCTGGGGTTGTGATTGTTATTGATTGGGTTTGCTGTTCTCGGCACTTTGTGTTTTTCCAGCTGAACATTGGCTGCCCCTGGAATTTTTTTTTTTTTTTTTTACCCTCTGCTTTAGTTCAAATACTCACAAACATGGCAGATGGGGCAGGTATATGCCCAGTTCTGTGCCAGCCAGCACTGCGGGGGCTGAGCCTGCACTGGGGCTGCCAGGACTGGGAGAGTGCAGGGGTCTGTGAAAGGTAGCAGCAATTTGCAGACCTGGTGTCAGTAGGATTAAATTCATAGGTCTGTATTATCTCTGGATGCATGTCATACAAAAAGGTAAAGAAATCTGCTCTTGTGTGAAAGCCACTGTCAGAGCTTCCTGTTGGAGCAAATAATAGGGACATGCACAGGGATTCCCACGCTTGGGAATGTATAACATAGAGCTGGCTTAGGGTGCATAAACTTCAACCTCAAAGCCAAAGGGCCAAGAGAATGCTAGCTGGAGAGAGAGTTTTGTTTCGTTTCCAACACGTGGTCATGACTTTCAGGCCCACCAAGCCCCTCATGTTGGGCTTTTCTCTCTCCAGCCCTGGTTTGTGTCTGTCCTCTGTAGAGCTGTGCCTGCTCATGGGGCCAGTGGCAGGAGCCGTCCCTTTAGGAATGGTATTTTCCAGGTTCCTGTGTGAGGCCAAACATGTCCCAGTTGCAAAAATAACTAGTCTGTATATCCTGTGGAAACAGGAGCAGCAGCGACACATCTGTCTGTTCTGGGCAGAGCTGGTGGCTTGTAACTAATGCCCCAAAGGGGCATCAGGTGGCTGCAAGCTCCCTGTCAGTGTGCAGAAACCCAAAACAGAGAGCTCTGGGAGGACTAGCCCCTTGGAGGGTGAAGCTCTGCAGTGGGCAGAGCAACAGACACCTCTGAGCCTCTTGCAGGACCAGTGTGTTCCAGCAAGACATTAATATTGACTGGCTTCCCTGTCCCAGCTCGGGGCTGCTGGCATGGCCGGGCACACGCATCCCCCAGAGCAGCCCCAGCCTCCTTCGGGCTCCCTCCCACCTCCCCCTTGGCCAGTGGGGTCACTTTGGCTGGAGAGCACAAGCAGAGCTCAAGGATAGAGCCCCCTGGACGGAGCCAAGGAGCCACCGAGTAAAAACGCTGAGGTTTTCCTTTTCTGTACAGCGCGTTTCCCTAAATTGCCTTTGACTGTGTGCATCGCTAATGAAAGTTTATGCCCTTGTTAGAAGGACAGGCAGGTCCATTCCAGTTAGGGCTGGGTCTATCCTTCTGCCAACTGCCCTCCCCAGCACACACACACACTCTCACTCACTTGCTCTCCCTGGTGAATAAGTAGAGGCTGTTATAAAAAAAAAAAAAAAAAAAAAAAAAAGAGAGAGAGAGAGAAAAAAAAGAGGAGGGGAAAAAAATTTCCATATTTGTGTAAGTTGCTTTAAAAGCATTTTATCATGTCATAAAAAAAAAGGAAAGTACTCTCGGAAATTGATCCTGCACAAGAGCCCATTGGACAGAAGGACGTTGGGATGTTAATGGCTATTTTGCTCCAGGGTGGCTTATTAAAAAATTTATACATAAATGCTTAAAATTGCATAAATTATTAAAAAAAAAAAAACATAGTAAGCAATTTGCAATCCCCATCTACTTTTCCTCTTTTTCTTTCTCTCGTTATTCTTTTCTTCCATTCTTTCCTACAAAAAGAAAATAATTCCTTCCCACTTCTTTTACCCTTGTCCCCCTCCCTGTCTGAAAATGTGATGTGCCCAAAATTGTACATGTCTATGGGTAAAATAAATATGATTTTAAGTGGTACCTGCCACTGACCAGCAGAGCTATCTGTGAAGGGGGAAATAGAAAAAAAAAAAAAAAAAAAAAAAAAGGAAAAAAAAAAAAAAAAAAAAAAAGAAAAAAAAGAAAAAACTGNAGAAAGAAGTTTGGATATGATGAGTGTTTCTCGCAGGCGTGGAATGTCACCCACATATCCTGGAGATTGTACTGGGGAGGTTTATGATGGTTTCCCATTGATTTGTTTCCCCGACGCAGCTGCCGACCTCTATTGAGGGACAAACATAATCAGCACTGACGCAAATTAGATGGTTATTCGTTTTGAAAATTGACAGAAAAACAATAAAAAAGATGAAATGCTCCCAAATCAATAGATATAATGAAATTCAAATAATCCGAGAGATGAGGTCTCCATGGCAACTGATAATGTGGAAAAGAAAACAATTTAATAAAGGACAGACACACTTTGAAAACAGATTGGGCAAAGGGAAGGCGGGGGGGCGAGGGAGCAAGGGGGGCTGTGGGTTGGGTGGTGGTGGGAGGGGGCAGCAGGAGGAGGTGGTGGTGGGGAGCCAGAGCCACTGCCTCTCCGGTTGGTTAGCAGTGCTGTAGTGAAGGATCACTGTCCATCCCAAGGACGCTTGCCATAATTAAGAGAGGCTTTCGGTCCAGAAAGTGCAGATTCAGGTTTTAATACACAAAATTATTTCAGGAGCACTGAATCGGAAAGTCGTTTGTTATGACCTTCCTGAGAGGCCTGGAGCAGGGCATGTTGGAGGCGCGGCGGCTGAGCCAGCTGAGTTATGGCATATTTGTGTTTTTATAGTGCAGAGGGGAGGGGGAAGGGGGGAAGAAGGTTAAACAGTATTTACAGCTCAGTTGTTTTCAGAAAGGAAAGAGAAATAGAGTTCATGAAAAGATGCGAGTGGAAGAGAGAGAGGGAGAGGGAGAGATCCCCTGCCCGGCACACACACACTGCTGGGACGCCAGCTCCAGTGAGATATTCCCGGTGCTCAGTTTGCCTTCAGGTGTGAGGTGCACACGGGCTGGGGGTGCAGAGGGGCTCTGTGGTGGGGTGGGGAGTGTGTGTGTCCCTGCTGCAAGGTCCAGCTGGGAGTCTCCTCAGTGCAGGCTGCAGAACAAACTGCGTCTGCTGAGCCGTGTGCGTGGTGTGAGCGCACGCGGGTGCTCTGCCCTGTGCCTGCACATGTGGCTGCTCGTGGGCTCTGCAGGGGTGCTGGTGGGTTCTGTGGGGTGCTGGCTGCGTGTGCGGGGCTGAGCAGAGCCAGCTGTGTGCGGGTGCAGGTGCTGTGCCTCTATGTACATGTATGTGTGTGCAGATGTGACACCTGTACAGTCACAGCCACACAGACTGGTGTGCATCAGCATGTGCATACAGTTGAGTGTGTTTGTGTGCAGGGTCATGTGTGCCTCTGCATGCGGTGGTGTACCTGCAGGACCACGTTTCTATACACGTGTGTGTCCCCACGGATGGGTGTTTGCAGTCAGTGATAGCACAGGCACATGGATGGGCTCACGAGGACGTAGGAGATAAGAAGATGAGCTCTAATGACCAGAAGGAAGAGCAACAAAAGGCAAGACAGAATTAGAGTGGTGTAAGCACTGGAAAGCTTGGGGTAAGTGCCCACATAGCCCAGCCATGGGGTTACTCTTCCGTGCTGCTCTGACAGGACTGCTGAGTTAACAACTCAGGCATGACCCACTGCTTTCACACCAGAGCTCATTCTCCTCTGGCCTGATCATTCCTTCCAACAGGATAGAAGCATTTCTCCCAACCATGCTGCACAATATTTGCAGGTTGCTGACATCTCCAGGGATTTAAGACCCCTTGAGCTCCCAGTGGTGTATGTAATGGGTACCTGCTCTGGACTCACAAAAGAGTTCAGCCCCACTTGGGGATCATAGAAACCTCTAGGTGCACAGAAACAGCTGAGTGCCCCCTTTGGACACCCAGCCCAGAGCAGTTACCTGCTCACATACAGCCCCGGCAGCAGCCAGGGGCTGTGGAGAGGGTGTAACATGAGTGGAAGGCTGAGATGCTCTGGTTTGCTCTTTGTATGCAGTCCTTGCAGAGGTGCGGGCTGACACACTGATTTACTTTGCAGGACCTTGAAAGACCACAATAATGAACTTTCTCTGGCCCTGCATTTCTTAGCGGTGCAACAAGCATTCACACTCCCAGCTCCTATTTAGCTCCCGACTTCCCAGTGCAGTTAATTAGCAGTCTGCATTCTTTGTTGGATCTGAGCTTAATAGTGCTGAAAGGGATTGCAAATTGCTCTTAAACTGCCGACCAACTACCAAAGGGTCAGAGGGACCCTATTTTCGGAGCTGGCTCACTTAACCCCTGCCCTCGGTTAGGGATGAGCCCAGCCTGACACCAGGGAGCTGCTGTCCACTGACTTGGGTCATGGTGGTTTTGGGTTCTCTGTAAAATCACTCATTAATGACGGTCACTGAGAGGAACTGATGAAACTTTGAGCAATTCCCTTCTGAATCTGTCCTTTAAGAGATCTGTTGTCTCTCCCTGGTCCTTTTTTTTCCCCCAGTGTCAGATATTTGCTGCCAAGTCTGGTTCCCTCTTGATCACACCTCTATGTTTCCCTGCACCCCTTCAGCCTTTAGAGAGGAGTCTGTGCTGTGTTTCCAAGAGGCTCATGCCCTGGTCTCATTCCTTGGGACCGGGCTGCCCCATGAGGTAGCAGGCTTTGCTCCAGAGGCTTTCCCAGCCCTCTGCCTCTACCACCCCTTGCCTCCCTCTCTGCATGCACAGTGTCCTCCTGGCACAGCACTCCAGCCATGCTTCTGTGCTATGGAGAGGTGAATTTAGGCACTGTGTTTGCATTTGGTTGCCTGGACAACACGTCTGGCTTCACTGGGAGTTTTCTAAGGGCCACAGGGAGCCTGCAGGAACCTGAGGGTGATGAGCTATTACTCTTCACTCTCCCTTTCATGTCTTTTTCCCCTTGGTTTTCTTCACAGCCTGTGGGGAGATTGATGGCAGGATTGTGATGTAGATGTTAGCAGTTCTGCTTGATTTACAGAGTTACTTAAGTTGAGTGAGGCTACTTATGCTCCTCTGGATAGTAAACCTTTTAACCGGACTAAAAAAATAATAACAAATAAATAAAGCAAGGAAGAGAAACTGGATCAGAAAAGCTGATCCTCTTGGCTTTATGTTATCTGAAAGAAGGATGGTGAGGACAGAAGGCTCCCAGGGAGCTGCTGCTCAGCCTGGGGAGCCCAAGACCCTGCTCACTGCATTGAGTTGGAGCACTGAGAGCAGGTTTTCATGGGAAGGAAACTTCTGAAATCTCTTATCAAAGAGCCTGCATTGACAAATGATCTAGGAAGTTTGCCGCAGGACACAAGGGACTTTTGAGCTTCAATCTGTCCTCTATCAGTGTTTTTCCTCTGCTGTTACTCAGTTTGCAAAAGTACCTAAAACTGCAGATGCACTGGGCCCACTTAGCTGGGCAAAAAAATCCTTTCCCAATGGTTGATCCATGAAGGGGAGCCAGGGCAGGAGAGCCTGTATGATATCCTCTGCCCAAAGAGAAAGAACAGTATCAGAGCGGGGAGCACAATCAGAATTCCTCATTCTGTTTCCCCACTTTTTTCCCTCTTTTTTACATTTGGCTCCTTCTGTTAATTGTAGAAGCTTCCTGTGAATGCAGAAAGGCATTCTTTTCTTGTCTTTTGGAGGTTCCAGGGCACATGAGTGCAGAGCAAGGCAAAGGGAAGAGCAGAGATGAGGAGCTATGCTTCAGCACTCGGGTGAGCAGACCCTTAGTGGCTCTCCCAGTGAGGACGCTGGGGGTAGACAGGCTCAAAGCACATTTAGAGTCATTTTTGAGATCTGCCTTGGAAAATGTTCAGATGTGTGTTACTAAAGAGCTGTGAGGAAGGATTAGTCCTGTGCTTGCTCAAAGTTGAAGCCTTCCCCAGGAGCTGTGCCACATGCCTGTGAAGAGCGGGTGGAGCAGGTCAGCAGTGGGGCAGAGGGTGTCAGAGGAGCAGTGGGGAGAGGCAGGGGCCGGGGGATGCGGCCCCCATTCAGCCCGGGGGGAGAAGGGCACTGCCCTGGGCTGGGCTGCGGCGGGCAGGTGAGGAGGGGCTGGGCAGGATGAGCAGTGCTCAGCAGCTGAAGGTGTCCATCCTGCTCTGCTGCCTGCCAGGCAGCTCCACTCCTCAGCAGGGACTCTGCGGACTCTGGAGGACTTTCTGAGTTGCAGCCCACTGCACCATTGCAGCAGGAGCAGCTGTGCTAGGGCCAGCTCACTCCTAGTGTGAGGTCTGCACTGCCTTTCTCTCCCTGGCCAGTGATATATGGCATAAATTAGGCCTCTGAAGGGGGATACTGCATCCTTAAGAAGAAATATGTCCTCATTTTTCTTAAACACCGTTTGCACTGAGTGAAATGTTTAGAAGGGACGCTGAGGGATAACTTTATTTCTTACTAGGGAGTTCAGAGCCGTTCAGTTAAACCCATAAAACACTGGGAGTAGGGAAGCTGACAGCCTGCCCGTGCATTAGAAAAGCCATTACTCATCTAGGGGAAGTTCACCCCATGCTGGAGCCTTGTGTTACCAGTGGGGTGGTCCAGGGGAAAACATGGGATCATCTCCCTTGGCCATCTAAGGGGTCAGTAGGACACTCAGAGGTGGAAAAGACTCTGTAACAATCCAGCACAGTGACACAGAGTGCTGATACAGAGACCCCAAAGCACTGGGTAAGGCTCTCTGGTGGGTAATTGTCCTCATTCTCGCTCCCCTGCATGGGGAAACTAAGGCACAGAAAGCTGGGGAGACTGATGGTTACACTGTGGTTGGAAACCCGGCTGGAAGCCAGCATTTCTGGCTCTTGAATCACCAAAACCAAATTCCCTTCCAGAGGCAAGGAGTGAAAATCAGAAGGCCTGACCTCTGGTTCTGTTTCTGTCACAAAGATGTGTTCCCAAGTGGAATTGGGAGTTCTGATTCCATCTTCTTTGCACCAACATTCAGCCCTTTCTCTCCAGTGGGATTTAAAAAACCTCCTGGAAGATGAAGGCAAGGTCTTGTAGATAGCAGTAACAGGAATTTCTGTCTTGGGTTGTGGTTGGTGGTGTGGAGGGCTGCATTACAGGTGGGGCTGTAATGCTCATGCCCATGCCCAGGCACCTGGCCAGTGCAGGCTGCCATTCACTCCCCCAGTAAGTGGCTGTTCGAGAGAACAGGGCCACCCAGGGTACCCAGAGTCATGGCAGACAAGGCTTCGGCCACTAAGGGGGTGGTGACTTTCTCTTTGATATTTTATTTTTGGAGGCTTGACACCAAAAGATTTAATATTTGTTTGAAATGAGAAACAGTTCTCGAGTGAATTTGGAGAGCCTGGGAATTAATGTCAGACCCCCTCCCCTCCCTAAACATCCCTCCTCCCCGTCAACTGAATCCCCCCCTTTCAATTTCTGAAGCTTGCTGATTTGAATATTTATAAATATCAGTAAATTATTTATTGTAGCAATCTGCTGTGCCATTTCACCAATCGCCGTTAACACTTTAGGGCTTGCTCTTCAGGAGGATGTGACTGGAGGAGAGGGGCACCTAGGGGCTGGGAGCAGGCACTGAGGAGGGGGTCCTGCCTGCCTGTGTGCAGTGCCAGGAGGGCTTCTCTCTGTGGGCAGCCCTGCAAGGGTTGAGATGTTTGCAGGAGAGGATAGGGATGTCCAGGATCAGGGAACACTGAGAGACGACACGGCTAAAAAGGGAGGCTTTTGTGTTGATGGGGGAGGACAGTGAGGGGGTGGCCTAGGAGGGTGAGCTGTTTGTGCCCTGTGGCATGCAGAGACCTGGCCCTGACTTGCAGCTCAGCAGTCACTACTCCTCACTTGTAGTGTCTGTTCCCCTGAGGAGGGAAATTCCTCTCGGTTTCTCCTGTCCCGTTCCCTCCCTTCAGAATTACACTCTTGCACAGAAAATGCACACTGCTTAGAGATGCTGTGGGTGTTTTGTTTGGGTAAAGGAGGGGCTCCCTGAACCCACGGCTTCCCCCAGCCTTCAGGGTGTCCTGTTGCTCACTGCCCAGTGCCCACTTTTGTGCACTGTCCCCAGGACATTACAGCTGAACCCTGCAGCTAAGGAGCTTGAGCAAAGGGAAGCAGATGGGCTTGCTGAAGGGGGAATTGGCCCTGCTCTCTGCCCCTTTGGACCAGGGCTGAATAGGCTCTGGGAGCTGCAGACAGGGAGAAAATTAGCCCCTTGTGGTCTGCAAATGCCAGTGTGGTGGGCAGGAGAAAGTCAAGCAGTGAGCACTGCAGGCAGACTGTGCTCTGCAGGCGCTGGCCGTGGGGACCAAAGCAGAGTCCCCAGCCTTTCCTCCCCAGTTTTATGGACGGGGTGTGTGGGGAGAGCCCTCTGGCTGTTGGAAAGCAGGGAGTGAAGCTGGCAGCTCTCGGCTAAGGACACCCTAGCTGCTCACTTCGTTTCTCCTCCCACGTCTTTGATTCTCCTTCTCCTGCCTGCCCAGTGCTGAGCTGGAGCCTGTCACATCCGACTCTCGCACCGAGGGCTTTCCCCAGCTCCTTGCAGACACACACAGGCGAGATCCACGCTTCCAGGGCAGAGGAGGTTGTTAAAGAGCCTTTGTGAACTCCCCAAGGTCAGCCAGAAGAGACAGCATCCACTAATCCAAGGTCATTTCCTGGGCTAAAAGCAATAAAATGTTTTATTGATAAACTGAAGAGGGGAGAATGCACACTAATTCCACTCTCAGACATTGTGGGCCATGCCTGGGATGTTCTGCCTTTGCCCTGGCCCTGCCTGGGATAATACACAGGTCTTTATGCTGGAGGGAAAATGTTTTCTGGTAGGGGCTGAGCATTTGGCTCCCTTCCCTGCCTCCTCCCAGCATGTAGCTGGGCAGTGCCAGGGCATTGCTCCTGAGGAGCGTGTTCCTAATGCTCCAGTGGCCTTCTGCTGTGAAGGTTTAGCTCCATTTTAGGGACTACAGCTCAAGTGTGAAGAGGCTCCAGCGTGTGCAGCATCCTCACCTCCCACCCCAGCAAGCCGTGCTGCTTTCCCTCTTTGGGACTGCTGGGGAGACTGGAGTCTCTCCAGTCAAGTTTGCACCACAGTGGTTAAAAAAGAAAAGGACTGTGCATGTCTGTCAGCCCTCCTTTCTTTCCCCTTCCCGCCCCAAATAATGCCGTTAATAATTAATCGAATGAGAGCTTGCAGCTCCTGGAAAGCTGGCACTGGGACCTCCCTCCTGAACGGAGCTGCTCAGCTGGGCTTAAAACTCTTCAATAGGAATATGAAAGCTCCATCTGTTCGACGTACCCGGCCTTCTGAAGTGACAGTGCTGTCCCTCCCTAGCCAGCAGCCCTGTCCCCCCAGAACGAGCCCTCCTGGCCCAGGGGCAGGGGGCTGCCCTGCACCCTGGCTCTTCCCACAGCAGGAAGCTCCTGCTGTTATCCCCCACCCATGCCAGCTGGTTCACCCAGCTCCTCTACGCCCTTTTTTGCCAGCTGGGACCCTTCCTCCCCTCTACCAGGGCGTGTTTTCACTAATCCCACGCTGAAGCCAGGCTTGGGCTCTCTCCTCCTTTCCCTGCAAAGACGGACTTATCTTTGTGGCAGTTTGTGCCTTGGCTGGGATGGTTCATTTCTGCCCAGGCTGCAGATCCCTCTGCTCCTGCACCCCGTGTGTCCCCCACAGCCCATGTTCTCCCCCGGGGGACGCAGGGCTAACCCATGCCCAGCTTTGCAGCACCCCACTGTGGAGTTGATGGGTGGGACAGTGCAGGGAGGGAGAGAGCCAGGGTCAGCATCCGAGGCACTGAGGACCAGGGGCAGGGGGTGAAGCAGGGGCAGCAGCCTGGGCTGGCAGGGCAGTGAAGTGGTGAGCTGTGTGCACCTCTCTGCCAGCCCTGCTTGCAGCAGGCTGTGCCTCTCCTTCAAAGGGAGGATTGCCATCAAGATGCCACGGTGATGGGTACAGAGGGGGAAGAGCCTGTGTCTCCTCGAAGGGTGTGGAGAGGGGGAAAGAGGAGTAAACTCCCGGTGGCATTGTTTTCAGAGGAAGTGCTCAGTGTAAATAGAGCTTGTGGGAGAATTTGTCCCAGGCAGAGATGAAAAGTCCATGTGACAGGCTCAGGTTATAAATGGCTTCCTTAGATTGATGTGAAATCAAAACATTTCTGTTTAGACGAAGAAAATGAAGGGGGATGTTTACTTAGCCTGGAATCTTTAAACAGTGATTTGGGGTGGGGAGCCAGGCCTGGAGGGACGGTGCCTCAGCCTGGCTTCGGGGATCTGGCACTCCCAACCTGGGGCAGATGCACAGATCCTTCATCCAGCAACTCAGCTTTTCTCCCTCTGCCTGATAGAATGAAACACAGGTGCTCTGGTCTCCTCCAACCTGAGGGTCATGTTCAGCATTTCTCTGTAAAAAGGGTTTTCCTTCTGCTCCTGGACTTGACAGTCTGAAAGAGGGGAGCAGAAATGTTAATAGAGGTAATGTCCCTCCCATTCCATAGACGAGGAAGTGAGAGAATGAAAAGAAATAACATAATATGTCCAGGCTTGGAGAGAGGTGGTTGCAAGGTTGGCAGGAGGAGCTGGAAGTTCTGATTTCCACCTATATTGCTGTAAATGTGCAAGAACCCTGGTGTTTCAGAGCAAATCCCATTCCAGGAAGGTCTCTGAGAGGGTTAGTTTTATAGATCAGGGAAGTGGCATGTTTTCAGAACTTGCTTTACTTTTAGCTTAAACTTTAGGAAAAGATACCCAAAATGTTAAAGAGAAACAGTGCCAAACACAAGAAGGGGAAGGAAAGATGCCAAGGGGCAGGGTAGGAGCTCGGGAGGCAGAAGCTGGGGAGGTAGGGGGGAAAAGCTAGGGTGTGTGGGATGGAAAGGAGGCAGAGCAGGAATAGAAGACAAGTTGCAGGCTCCCTGGAATTGCTGCATACGCGGCAAGTGCAGCCTCAGGAACGTCTGTTCCTCTTTTCCTTTGAATAAATATTTATATATTCATTTGCCAGCTGGTGCACACACTTGGCTGCTCACCTCCAGACCAGAATAATGGGATCTGCCTTCCTGGCAGAAAGGGGTAGGGCAGTGAGGATTTAGGCTGCCGAATGTCTGTCTCCCAGTTATCTCCAGCTGTGAGTGGTGCTGATCTCACCAGTTAAATAGGGTTGGCTATCGTGAGAACATGGACAGGGAATCACCAGGCAGTGTTTGGGAGAGAGGCTGGTGTTCCCATGCTGACCCAGTGCCCTGGCCTCGGGCAGGCACTGCATGGAGGCTCTGTCCCAGCCACCTGCAGCCAGCAGGGTTCTCCTGGCCCTTGGCCTGAGCCCACAGGCATGAGCCATAGGTGTCCTGGCCAGGCTCCACTTGGAGCTCACAGCAGCCTCCTGAGATTCCCTCTGTGGTACCAGTTGGGCATAGGATCAGCCTTCACTTTGTGCCCTAAATAGTGGGAATGCAATTGGAAGGGAAGGTGCCAACAGACAGACTTGCAGCCTTATGGGCATTTGCCCATCTTTATGTGCGAGGGCTGCAGGCCTTGGGGGATTGTGGAAAAGGAGTGCATGGGGGAAGGCACAGGAGTGTATTTTGGGGAGATGGGGCTTCTTAACCTGTGCATGTAGGACTGTGTTTATGGAGCGTGCCAGCGCATACACACGGCTCTTTGCAGCTGTAATTTCTAGATGGGGAGGTACGTGTTTGGGAGCATCGTGTGCTTTCCCTTTGTGCAGGCATGATTGCACGTAGGTGTTAGTGCCGGGGGGTGCGTTTGGAAAGTGGAGGAGTACATTTTGCCTCCCTTTGTGTGGGGGGCTGATATATTTGTCGGGGGGTTATTTTTCATGCAGTCCTTGACAGGGAAGCGTGTCTGAAGTTGTCAGGAGTTTACGCTAAGCAGCCGCTCTCTGGCTGTTGGACAGCAGGTCTAAAGTTTCAGTCTGTTTGTATTGGGCTGTCATGTTATGGGATTAGGGGCTGTCACGGTGGCTTCTGGGTGCATTGTAGGGGGTCTGATTAATCTCGCTGTGCTTCTATGGAGCAGCATCTCTGTGCTGGTGACAGGGAGGTGTGTGGCTGGGCTGCCACGAGGGACACCTGTGCGGTAGAGGAGCCCATTCTCATCATCTGAGATCTGGACACTTGTTCTGTTCGCTCCCAGGATTGGTGCTCTATCAGCACAACGTAAAATCCGAGAGCCCGTTTTGGAGGGACCGCCACCTCCAGCAATATCCCCAGAGTAACTCCTGTGGCATGTGCAACCAGCAAGTGTTTTATTGAGCACTCCTCCTGAGCCCTGGAATGCAGGGCAGGGTCTGCCTTGGCTCTGCTCTGGGGGAAGAACCAGGCTGTGTGCCCATTGCAGCCTTCTATCCTTTAACCCTGCTTAGTCTGAGCATCTCTCAGAGGTATCAGAAATAAAGAGAGAAATGAGACAATGTAACTGCTTTAGCATAATGATTTTGCTTTTATTTGGGATTGAACCTTGTTAATTGTTGGTGCAATAAGTGTGCAAGTGACTCTGATAGAGACCATTTAGTTAAAGATTCTCTATGACCTTGGAGTTAAGACCTTACGTTCTTCCTCTCTCCCCCCATCTTCTCTCACCCCTCCTTTACTAGCTGTCACATATGAATAAACTACATTAAAATAACAAACTCACACTAATTAGCTGATTGTGCTGGGAAGTATGAGAGCAGAATTTCCTGTGTGTGAGAGCAAGCAGGCAAAGGGACCTGATCAGCCCACAGCTATTTTCTCCATACTGCTGTGACACACCAGTCTAGTTCTAGTGCTCCAGCACACACAGTTGGCCAGGGCTCCTGTGCTCCGTACTGGTTCTTCTAGGTGCATACTGGTTCTATTCTCTGAGACTATGCACAAACTCCTTTAGGTGAATTCCTCACTGTTCCTAGGGTTAGGCTTGGGAAGCTGTTGTCCTTGATAGAGAAGCTTGGGTCCAGCCACTGGCTGGTGTAGTTTTGGCACCCACTACATCTGGGATGGAGCTTGGGACCTAAAGCAGGTGGTGCTGCAGTATGAAGGAGAGGACAATCCAGGCTTTTAACAAACTCGTATGCTGCCTCTTCCAGGAGCCAAGGTTGGTGCCATGCTCACCTGCCCTGAGATGTCTGGGGCCTTTCAAGGTTCATTTTGTCCCAGCACAAATAAGCGCCTCTTTCCTGTGCCCAGTGGCATATTTTGGTCCCAGCAGGTTCAGAGGCTGCTTCTCATCAAGCTCCTCTGGCTGGGCTTCCACTCCGAGCTTAGGAAGCACCTAGCAGCTTCACCTTCCCAAGGATGAGACTGGCCATGCCTGAAAGCCCATTGGGTTTGCACCATCCTTTTGCTGTTTGGGTTCAAGTTGTCTGATCCCACTAATGCCCTTCCTTGCTTCTTTCTCCTCTCTCTTCCCAGCTGAAAGAACTATATGCACTGACACAGCCTCAGGAAAACCCGCAATGGCTGCCAAGCGCAAAGGCGGCCTGAAGCTAAACGCCATCTGTGCCAAGCTGAGCCGCCAAGTCGTCTTCGACCACGGGGGAGCTGAGCAGGCACGCGCGGACAAGGGGCCACAGCAGGAGAGCAGCAACAAGGACCTGCCCCAGCCTGGGACCAAAGAGCTGGGGACAGAGTTCTCCGATGGACTCAGCCGCGTGCAGAAGATTGAGGAGGACAAGAGGAGGGAGGTGATCGAGAAGTGGGTGAACGGGGAGTACAACGAGGAGCCCTTGCTGGGGCGAGCGGAGGGCAAGGAATGTAAGGGCACCGAGAGCGCAGAGGTGCCCCCCGAAGGGGTTTACATGGTGCAGCCCAAGGGCTGCAGCGATGAGGAAGACAACGGGGACGAGGCAGACGTTCTGAGGGGCTCCCAGGATGGCAGCTTCTTGGATGACAGGGATTCAGATGGGCCAGCGAAGGATGATGCCTACCGGTCCTCCAGTGGCGAACCAGGCTCCAAGCTGGGGGCAGGAACCACCTCAGGTAAGGGCTCCATCCCCTCCATTTCCTGACACAGGGCAGTTTCAGAGTTACATTTTCTGTGCCCGTGCCAGATCCTGCAACACCTGGCAATGAAGGAGAGCCCTGATCCCCTTGCAGAGGCCTGTCATTTGCTCTTGGAGCCGTATGGAGTTTGCTCTGGCTTAGCCTCCCTTTCCCAAGGAGGGTGATGTGAGCGTGGATGTGGCTGGATAGCTCTTTCCAGACCACAAATCCCTGGGTAGGGCAAATCTCACCCCCCATTCTCCTTCACACCACTCAGATGGCCATAGCTGTGGTGGGTGCTGGTTTCCTTGTCTTGTATTTACATGAAAGCAAAGAAAAGCAGAGATTTGTCTTGTGAAAAATGCCAGGTGGATTTTCCCGGGTGTCCACATGCGGGCAGGCTGGGTTATCTACCCACACTCGAGGCTACATGTGGCACCTTGTTTAGTAGTTACTGACCATGGAAGCCCCACGATGAGCAGGGAGAGGGCCAGGAGCTCTGGCAGGGCTGCCGAGGCCCCATCGAGCCCGGCGTGCACAGCCCCGGGGCAGGCGGGGCCGCAGGGAGCCGAGCAGTCCAGGGATGGTGGTTCTGACAGGAATGGCAGCCCGGGTGTTCCTCCAGGGATTGGAGCGGGGGCAGCCTGTGGGTGGCCAAACTGAGCCAGGGCAAGGCTGGGATGGTCCCCAGAGAGCCCCTGCAGAGCCACCCATCACTGAACGTCGTGATCCCTTCTTGCTGCTTCGTGGTCCCTCGGCCGGGCCAAGGGGCTGAGGTGACGCTTGTGTTGTGGTGTTGTCTCCTCTCAAAAGGGGCCCAGCCCTCGAGCTCTGCCCACCCTGAGCTTGGGATCGAGCTGGTGAAAATGCTGCTCCCAAACCTTAGTTTCCCCCACTTGTGTCTTTCCTCTGAGTGTGTATTTCCTATTTTCAGATTGCTTCTGCTGCACTTTTGTGGTTCATTCAAAAGCTGAGCTCAACAAGAGATGTTGGGGAAAGCTTCAGATGACTTTCTTGCTCCCTTTCTGATACCCAGGTTTCCCCCAGATTGATTTGAGGGGGTGTAGGAGTGCTAAGCCTTGTGATAAAAGCTTTGGGTGAATTGAATTCTCTCCATTAGGGCAGAGCAGCTCCCCCCCCCATTTGTCACTCAGCTGGGCTGGATCTGTAATTGAAAGATCTTCCCCTAATCTGCTCCACCTGCACGCACCCCTCCCCTGATCTCAGCACTTTGTGAATCCATCAAACTTTCCTCCTTTTGTGTGTGCATGTGTTTTCCTCCTCCTGTTAATAATGCAGCTGAATCTCATCTCCGTCTGTCCGTTCCCCTTCTGGAGAGGCACATTCTCCAGTCTTCACGAGTTCAGTGGCAGCGCACATAATTATGCATATAAGATATAAACAGAGCTGTTTAATTATCCTTCGCCACATCAGTGACAGAGTAATTAACAAACATTGCAAGATCAATGAGGGAAAGTGTGACCTTCAGTTTTCTTTGATAGGAAAGCCCTTGTCGTTCCCAGACACAAGGTGATTGTGCCTGGACTCTGGTTTAGTTTGTTTTAATTCACACCACTCCACCCCACCCCACCATTTGCAGCTTTTATTTGCTATAAAGACTAAAAGGAGGGGAACTTAAATGTAAAAAAAATGTTACCAAACTAGGGAAAATGAGAAGAAGCTGAGGTTTCTTACTGGGGAAAGAGATTTCAGTAAAATACCTTTGCAGGGCTGTATTGCCCTACAGATTCAGGAAGGGGGAGTGGGGGCTGAAGCTTCATTTATGTCTAAGGCAGGTAATAGCACACGAGGGGTCCAGTTTACATATAGAACCACGTGGGATTTGACTTGCAAACAGACGTGCTGCCGCGTCCTGAGCGTCTGCTTCAAGAACCTTGTTATAAATGTCATTTGCAACATTTCCCTGAAAGCACAAGAAACATCCCTTGCTTTGGAAAGGACAAAGTTATTTTCCTTCACTTTTTCTATCAGTGTTCAGGGAATGAATTTTCAGCTCTTCATCACCAAGTCCTCTCAAGACCTGATGTTACTGGGTGTGAGCTAAATTTATTCCAATGAGATTTGGAACTTCCTCTGTCAAAAAGGAGGAATTTTTCGTTGGAGTTGGGGGGTTGCAGGAATCAGGTGAAAGGAGAGGAATACAGCACTGCCCTGCCAGTCAAAGTGGCTTTGGGGGAGTCATCACAGAAACCTTGATTTGAGGATTCTGAGCACCAGTTCCTCCCTGTGAGAACAGAGGGTACAGAGCTGACAGTGCTGAGCAGTGTTCCAAACAGAGGCCATACTGGCATTAGCTGGAAACTTGTGTGGAAAGCAGGAGCCACACAGAAAACCAAATCCTACATCTAACAGCCTTTCTTGGTCAGTGGGAAAAATGCTCCTGATTATATGGGGATGAGAAGGGTTCCTGCTTCCCAGGGCCCTGGTGTGTACACACACTGTCCGCTTTCTGGGGATTCAGCTAGTGCCCACGTCTTCCCCCAGTACCTCTCGTGGTCTGTTGCCAACTCCTGGCCACCTTGGTGTCCTTCCAGGCTGACAGGAAGGATTGTTGTGCATCAGGCAGAAGTTCCCGGAGGCTCGGTCAATGCTGTTCAAGCCTCATGCTCTGAAACAAGATGGAGTTTCTTTTTGAGCCTCCCCTTGGAAAAACAGGACTAAGGAGTCGGTGCTCAGTCTTGCCCTGCGTTCCTCCTCCCTGGTCCACCTGGGAAGCACGTTCAGGAGTCACAAAGCTGGTGTCTGTCAGGAGATAGGTGTCAGAAGCTGCTCTGGACGTGCAGATATGTTTCTTCATTCCTTCAGGCACCCTCTCTTGCTCGCTGACCAGCCCATGCTTCTCTGTGCACATTTATATATAGCAATGAGATTTCTCAGTGCAGCCTCTGACACAGATCCCTTTCCACAGTCGCTCACTGACGCACACGTACCCAGGCAGATTTTCCTACACATGTTCTTCACTTTGTCTGTTACACAGTGGGCTAAAGCTGTCACTAGGAGCTTCCCCTTGTACAAGCTTTTGGATCTGCCTTCTTTTCTTAGCTTCTTGGCTAAGTCTCTTGGAATATTCATTGGCCCTGTTTTCAACCAGGAGAGCTTTCTCTTCCTAATTTCCTGGGGAGACTCCACTTAGGAAAGAAGTGCCCATTTCTTGCTCATCATCCTGTATCCCCCAAGTGTCCCTCCCAAGCAGAATAAAGGACAGAGCCCTGGCTGGGATGTCCCATCCCCCAGCATACAGACCTTGCACTCCATTTGGGCTGTTTTGCTTTTCCTTCCATATATAGTGTGCTGCTGCAGGCTATTTTTAGCGCCTTTTTTGCTAGCTTCGGATCCTTTGTGATATGATAGCTGCTCTGAGACACACAGATCTCTGCTCTTTGGCAATGCCCACAAATGGAGAGCAGCAGCAAGGGGAGAGGGAGCCCTTTATTATCACACAGGAAAGGAGAGGAATATGCGGTGCAGAGAAGGGGGAGGAAAACACAGGGATAATGCTTCCTGTGGCTTCCAGGACTCCTCACAGAGAGTGTTTCCCAGCTGTTGTCCTGCTTTGGTTTTGTCTGTTTGTGGGTATGAGGAGTGTTTTCTGTCAGTTAGGTAATACCAGTTACCTCTGTCACTGTCTGAAAGGGAATCTGAAGTGAGGTGGCTGAGTCTCATAGGATCGATCCTTCTGGTGAGCCAGCTCCCTTCTGTAAGGGGCCTTCCTGGCAGGAGCCTCTGTCCTTCATGTTTGGTGCCTGAGCAATTAAATCCAA
Source organism: Thryothorus ludovicianus (assembly GCA_013397245.1). Classification (NCBI taxonomy): domain Eukaryota; kingdom Metazoa; phylum Chordata; class Aves; order Passeriformes; family Certhiidae; genus Thryothorus; species Thryothorus ludovicianus. Next base: position 155,240 of record VZTB01010941.1, read on the forward strand.
GTTGTTTTAACTTGAGGGGATGTGTTGGGCTTGTTGGGCTCATGCTGGATGAGTAGAGCTGCACTTCCTGGCAGCGAGCAGTGGGAACTGACCAGAACTTCACCCCAAATGTGGAAAGGAATGCTGAGGAAAGACTGAGCAACACCAGCAAAGCTGTTGGTCAGCAAGGGTTGTGATCATCTGGAACCAAATCTGAGCAAAGGAAAAGCAGATTTCAAGGTGGGTTTGGGGATTAAATCCATGACAGTGAAAGCTGAACTTAGACTTCACAAAGCTCAAAAGAAGTTCTGAACCATCCCCCACCCTTTCCTATAGGCTTGGACTTTGCATCTCTTTACACCAGTTGAGGTATAGCCACATGGTACCAAAGATGGGACATACTGACTTTCAGGGCAGTGGCTAAAGCTAGCAAAAATCACATTTAATAGTTTAATTTCATATGAGATCCTCAGTGTGGTATTCTTTTTCCCCTTGCAGCTTGACACAGGCTGGCTAGAATTTTTTCTGTGCAGTGCTTGGAAATCAGGATATTATGAGGAAGTCTGGGGGTTGTTTTACAGGTCCAAAAAGAAAAGAAAAGCAGAACAGGGAAAGCAGATTTAACAGACTCAGAAAATTGTTAGACCCAGTAGGGAATTCATGGGTTAATTCTCTTTTGTTGGGTCATAGGGTAACACTGAAATGGAAGTGGGGAAAAGAAAAAAAAAGAGGTGAAGAGGAGAACTGCTTTAAAGCAGAATGAAATTTTTTACTATGCTGTGTGTGAAAGATAAAGTTGTCCTTCAGGCAAGTCTTGTTACTGGACCCAGTGAGGAATTGTTCTGCATTTAACAACCTGTAAGATTAATACCAATCCATGAGGTTGTGCTATGCCCTGAGCCTGACACTGCAGGGGCACTGCCACCCATTCTGTGACTAACAGGGTGTTTATTCTGGCGTCAGGCTTCCCAAATCCTGTGCAGAATGCTGGGCTTAAGTGCCTGGAACTGGAAGGTCATTTTGGGCTAAAGCAGATCCCAGCAGGTGTGGCTTTGTCCCTCGCCCTGCAGGCTCCAGGTGTGTTCTTCACATCGCCTTCCCCTAGAACCACATACACAGGGAGCGAGTGCAGCAGCACTCCTGCTGCAGTAAAACAGCCATTCCAGGCAATCCTGGAGCAGGAATGTGACCTTCATGGTCTTGCCCATTTAGTGCCCGTCACAGGCAGTCTTTTCCTCCGTAGAGTCCTGTGAGAACTGATTTGTGGGAGCTGATGGCTATTGAACTTGGACTGTGCTCATTGGCAGGCTCTTGTGTGCGTGCCTGCCTGTGCAAGTGGCATCACTGTCTGTCAGACTCCCCACATCTTAGGGATCTTTTGGATCTAGTGACCTGTTCTGGGGCAGCGCCTTGGTGCCTTCTTTTCCACTGTGTTTCAAGGCAGTGTTGATCTGTTTTGAGTGGCACCCCATGCCCAGAACTTCCCCTCTGCTGTACCTGCCTGTGCTGCCTGCCTGGGAAGGAGCGTGCTTACCCATTAGAGCCAGAGCAAGTGTTGAGTAAAGATGACGAGGGAGGTTTGAAGGACTCCTGCACACAGTAAATCCTTACTCTGCAGGAGAAAGCAAGAGAGAGAGAGGAGGAGGAGCGCTGTGTCAGACTGAAGCCTAAATGAGGCCAAGCCAGCACATCAGAGCAGTCTTTATTTCCTCCTTTACACTGATATTGGGTGACCTCCAGATGTGTGTTCTTCCCATCCTGGTGGGCTGTGAAACTGCCTGAGGGAGTAGGGGAGGGAAGCAGGGAGGGAGAGACCCAAGGAAGGACAGCTTTTGCTCGTTCTTCCTCCCTGTAATCAGGCTCTGTTAGACTAACCCCTTCCTGCCCCTTCCCAACCCATGCTCCAGAGCACTGGCTTTCTCCCCCTCCCTGGAGCCCACATCAGGACACCAGCTTTCTCTCCTCAGTCTAAATCCTGATGGAGAGAAGGCTGTTCCTTACCTATTTTTCACCTGTGTGGACTTTCTCCTTTCCTGGTGTTACTGGAAGCTGTTCCTGGCTGCTTGAGAGGCTGCCTGTAGGTTTCACTGGACTGTGGCCCTTTTCCACATGGCTAGCAGTAGCTGTCCAGTTACAGGGATTGAGAAGGAAGAGGGAAAGCTGAGTGAACCCCTACAAATTGGCAGGGAAGGGAAGGACTGCAACAGTGATGGGGAGCTGTCCTGTCTTTGTCTTGCCTTCTCTTCTCCACTCCTTCCTGCACTCCTCATTGCCAAGTTTCTCGTGCACACAGTCTTTGCTGCTCTTCCCCTGCCTTGATTCATCTCCACCTCTGCTTCTTTCTTCCTCTCTGCACTCTTCTATTCTGCCCTCCTTCTGCTCCACCCCATACATTGCCTTGCCCATCTCCCTTATCCATTTCACACCACGCAGTCCTGCCTGCTCTCAGCCGTGCTTGCTCTTCACCAGCACACACAGCATTTGCACACGGGTTTTCCCCCTTACACATGCTGCCATCTATCCTCTGTGCACCTCCTTCCATACGCAAATAGACACAAGGACAGATCTGTACAAACCTCAGCCCTATTGGCATTGGTTTCACTTCCAGTAAAATTACTTTTTCTTCATATTAGGCCAAGGCAAGAGTGCAGAGACATTTATGAAACTTTGTTTAATGTACTGAAAAGCCATCGGCTAGAACATTTAGGAAATTGATTTTCCTGGCATTGATGAACTCTTTTTATTTTACCCCAGTATTAATTACTTTTTTTTTTTAAACAAATTAATTTAAGAGTCATAAAACCTAACAAGTGAGCCAAACGTCAGTAGATCATGTTCCCCTCTCCCCTTCCTCCCCCCCTCCCTGCTACTAGTGCTGGTATGGGAGGAGAAGAAAAATCAGTGCCTCGAGTGAGTCTCTCCTCTGCTTCCTCCGCAGGGGAAGCTTCATCACTGCGGGATTACGCCGCCACCACCATGAACGAGTTCCTGGGCATGTTTGGCTACGACGACCAGAACATGCGGGATGAGCTGGCCCGCAAGATCAGCTTCGACAAGCTGAACGCTGCTACCTCAGAGGCCCCCGCAAGCGCCGCTCTGCCCGGGGAGGACGCCATGAGCAAACGAGCCCGCTTCTCCAAGTACGAGGAGTACATCCGCAAACTGAAAGCTGGAGAGCAGCTCTCGTGGCCCATGCACTTGGCCAAATCTGAGGAGATGGGCTCCAAGCTGGGCAAGGAGCCATCCTCAGTGCTGGCACAGTCCATTCGGGTGCCAGGGGCAGACGCCTCCATGCTGACGGAGACCAAAGCCACCATCCTGCCACTGCCCTCTCCCAGCAGTTCCCAGATGCAGGGCCTGATGTCACGGGCCTCCAAATATGACTTCTTCATTCAAAAGCTGAAGACGGGTGAGAGCATCAGGCCACAAAATGGCAACACTTACAAGAAGGCCTCCAAGTATGACCTAGAAAACGTCAAGTACTTGCACCTTTTCAAGCCTGGGGAAGGAAGCCCAGATATGGGAGGAGCCATCGCCTTCAAGACGGGCAAGGTAGGCCGGCCTTCCAAGTACGATGTGAGGAACATTCAGAAGCTTACTCCAGTAAAAGCTCCAGTCCCCAGCCTGGCCCCTGCTTCCCTCGCCAGTACCCCCAGCAGCACTCCCGTGGCCGGGCCAGAGCAGTCCATCTCATTGCCATTCAACACTCCTGAGTACCTGAAATCAACTTTCTCCAAGACAGACTCCATCACAACTGGAACAGTTTCTACAGTAAAGTAAGTGTACTCCACTTTTCTTATCTAAGTACTAGTGGGGGATCATACCATAAGCCTGTCTGTGGTTCAGTGGGCAATTCCAAGTTCTTGCACCGTTAAATACTGCATTGTTCATGGGATGGTTCTCTTTGTCCTCTGTCAAAGTGTCTGCTCCTTTTTTACACCTTACATCTCTATTTATCTGGTTTGCACTAAGGCTGTGACCTGCCATCAGCAGTCATAGCCATGGATCTGGAGTCCAATAGCCCCTGACTTCATATGTTAAATGGAGGAGGAGGGAATATGGTGCTGTCAGCACTGTTGAGGTCAAGGTTGGAACTACTTCCTTCTCCCTCTGATTTCCCAGACATCTGGATGTGTCTGTAGCAGAACCTGACTCTTGTTTCCATTTAACTCAAAGGCATGATCTGCTGACTTTACTGTTAGCAAGATGGGGCTTTTTGTTTGTCCCAGAGCTCAGAAGACATTTTGGTGCCTAATTCCCATCAATTTCCAAAGGAGTTAGGCATATACCTACTTTTGTGGGGCCAGGCCTGTGTCTTCTCAATTTGCTTACACAAATAGAGGTGATTCAATTACCCCTCAGACTGGGCAAACTCATTAGCCCAATTACCACTAATAACCTCCTGCACATATGTTGCCAGCAGTCTCTGCAGTGATGCCATTGACTGAATGGAGGTATCTGAAGGCCTTGCCAAACCTTGGATTACTTTTTAATGTGACTTCCAGAGGTGGGAGCTGTAGAAGAGGTACATATGTTTGTCAGACTGCAGCAGAGAGGAAGGGAGAGACTTCTCTACTTTCTTGTCATGGTTTGGGTTTACTTGTTTCTCACTGTGAACCTGGGGCTGTTGCGAGCTGTGAATCCCATGGGGTCATTTGTAGTAAGTCCAGGGCCTTCTGTCCTGCCCTCTGTGCCATCACACACAAGGTGAGGACTGCTTGGTCCTCCGAGAAGGAAAAAGGCTGTTTTGTGTTTGGGCATGGACCTAGGAGACCTTGGGCTTGCTTGAATGCTCTTTGCAGTCCTAACAAAGTCTGCATCACCCACTTTGCCTGTTTCTCCACATGTAATGATACCTGTCTTGCATGTGAAATGGTTGCGTATCAGCTGCCTACAGACAGGTGAGTAGCTCCATGGTAAAGATGTATGGGAAAGGACAGAGGATTATTAACATATGCTCGAGGTCTGCTCAGGGTCCTGCTCAGGATGAACCTTTACGTGCTACAAATGAGAGGCGGGGACTCCCATTACTTAAAAACACAGTGTTGTAAATATTCCTGTAGACTGAGTGCCCTGTTGTGGTGGGTGACTTGGTCCAGGACTTTGTGCCTGAAGTGTCTTGAGCACACTCAGCTCCTGGGCTTCAGTCACCATCCTAAAGCTGCGCCCAAAGGCACAAGCAAGATAAGCAAGCCTCTTACCTGCTGTGGTGTTGCACTGGGATCTCAGTTTGTTTTCCTTTCTCTTGCTCGTTTCCTGCCTCTTGCCAGATGTGGGTTTGCCAGCACCAGGGTGATCTTTCCTCTGGCCACAGGACTTCCTGAAACAGGGCATCATAATGGGAATGCAGCTGGAATAGAGGTGACCAGGGCCTTCAACCTGGTGCTTGCCACGTGCTGATCACACACTGCAGTACAGAACGGGCTCTGGTCCCTTCTCCTCCAGGCTACTGACTAGATACAGGCTTCCATGATAAAAGGCAGCAGCCCGTTCATTGTGCTGGTGACTGTGAGATCTGGGCCATGGCTTCCCATTCCCAGTCCCCACTGGGTTCAGTAACCTGACAGGAATTACTCTTTACCCTCACACATCTGCACATACACCCTTGCCATGGGCTTAAACTCTCTTAGATCCAATGCCATTAACTTGCCCTGAACACGTCTACCTTCAAGTGAACTCTGTGTGAAAGTGTCCTTGTTTAAACCAGGGTGCAGAGCTGCAGGGAGGAGGAGTGGAGGCTAGGCACAGGCAAAACACACAAAGAAGATGGTGTGCAGCCTGTCTGGAGGTGCATTGGGGTGGCCCTAGCCCTGCATCTCATTTTCCCTCTTCTTGATCTCACTAAGGATGTTATTTTTGTCTGCTTCCTAATGATGTAAAATAATCCAGACTTATGTGACAGTTGGGGTGGTTTTATCATTGATTAAAATACATAATCACTCTCTTAGAGTTTTGGGGTATGTGTGAAACAGGGAGGCATTTGGAGCCCCATCCAGGGGCTGGAGCCACTGTTCCCGTGCTGGTCATAGAGCACCAGGGTTGCTGGCCCCAGGGAAACAGGCAGTAGCTCACAACGTGTCTGGCAGAGAGACTCTTCTCCTGCAGTTGAGCCAGGGGCAAAGCTTCCATGCACACAAGGGCAGCACTGCCAGGTGCCTTGGAGAGGGGTTTGTTTGCATGTGGCCATCACTTTTTTGTATAGGCATTTCTTCTGTAGAAACAGGTTGATGTTCTCAGTTTCTCCAGCAAACTGCTCTGGGTCCTGCAGAGGGAACATGCAGAAAGGATGATAGGCAGCCTTTGTGTTTCCCTATGAAAAGAAGGTACAGGATTTGAAGGGCAAAGGGGAGGGATTTTAAACTTATGGGTGTCTGCTGGTACCCTTCCCTGGACCTTGTCCCCTGATCTGTCAGCAGTGTGTGAGAGAAACAAGGAGTTGAAGCTGTGCCCTGTTCCTGCTAACCAGCTCTGCCCTATGTGTCTCTCATTAGGAATGGATTACCCACTGACAAACCAGCCGTCAGCGAAGATGTAAATATTTACCAGAAGTATATTGCCAGGTAGGCAAAACTTTTGACTTTGCTGGGGAGAGGGCTGGGAGTAAGGAGGTGAAGTGGTGGTGGGAGAGACAACGTCTTGTCTGGATCAAGTGTTTAAACCAGACATTGGCACTTCCATTTCCCATGGCATCTGTACTTGCTCTGTCCCCCTGCTTGGGAGAGCAGTAGCTGAGAGTACACAGTCACACCAAGAGCAGGCTTGGCTCCCTGGAGCTGTTAGACCTGGTGACAAATAGTGGAAAACTGCTTCACTGAAGAAGCCCAGGATTTAAATGGGTGTTCTGCCTCTTGACTGTTCTTTCTGTCCACTGCCTTTTTCCCCTACCATGTTCCGTGTCTGCAGGAGGCAAGCAGAGAACATCTCAGCTCTGAGAATCTAGGCTGGAGAGATTCACAAGTGGCTTGAGTTTAGGGAGCTCTTGGCATCAACACGGAATGTTTGTCCTAGAAAATTTTTGCAGCTCATTTGTCTGAGAAACCCTCACTGAATCTGAGAAAACCTCACTGCTGCTGAGTAGGGCACCTTATCACAGCTGTGGGGATGCTTAGGTCAGGACAGCGATGCTGAGAGGAAGCCCAGGGCTGTTGTGGTGGGACAGTGAGTAATGCCACAAGAGCCAGAGGGACAGAGATGATTGCAAAACACCTGCCTGTTTTAGAGCTCATGGTATAAAGGGTCTATCAGGCTTTGCCCCCAGCCAGCTGAATCCTCCATTGGGAACGTGAGAAAGCTCCCAACAAAAGCCCCTTGTATCCAGACACACAACAGGGAAGCAAGCAAACACTTCTCTCCAGGGGAAAAATCTGAAGGGTTTGCTCCCACCAGCACTTGGGCACTTATTAATGAAAGGCACAGGGAGTGTGTACTGTGCTTTCCCACCTTGCCACAGCCCACAGAGAGTCTCCTTGTGGAAGACAGTCAGCTGCTACGGAAGTGAGGGGAAGATTTTGGCAGGGAAAAAGAATTTTCTTCCTTTTGCTGAAATCTCAGATGTAGAAGGAGGCAGAAAACCCCATGGGAAGAGAGGACAGTTGTGCCACCACAGGCAACTCCTCGAGCAGCAGTGCCTCAAGTGCACGTGGGAATTCACTGCCTCGGGGGACAGTACAGCAGTAGAGTGTATAGAATATGGGAAGGAAAGCAGGGGTTTAAACCACTCTGCGTGGGGCAGAAGGAGCAGCATCCTTTTATTTCTGAGAGTGCAGGGATTGCAGTGGGAGAGGAGGTGGCACCTTTCTGTCCCCCATTCCCCTCTCAAGTAGAGAACTGTAAACACTTCAGCCACCTCCACTGTTCGTGGAGCTCTGCAAGCCCCTTCCCCTGGGTCAGGCAGGTAGCTGAGAGAGGACCGTGAGCTACCTCAGGGACACCACATCCTGCTTAAAAGGCTACGCAAGCCACCCGTTGGCAGCACAGCCACTTCCCCTCAATTTACACACATTTAAAAAAACAGTTTAAAGCCTTAAAATCAAGGGGTGGGGGGAGAAGAGACACAACACTCTTATGTCTGTACTGCATAATTAGCTTAATGAGTTTGCCAAAGCCACTGCCAAAAGCTGCCCAGGGATAATCCATTCTCTCACACAACAAAACAAAACCTCTTACTTAGCTAGTTTGGGTTGGGTTGTTTTTCCCCCTCCTCCTCCCTGTATATTTATAATTTAAAAAAAAAAAGACCACAGAAAAAATTATTATTATTATTATTAGTGCCTCAGCAGATGGTGCTTCTGGCAGCACTTGCTTAAATATTTATTTCTGTGTGGGTTTCCTCCCCCCTTGTAATTGGGGTGGGTTTTTTTTTTTCTTCTTTCACATCATCGTTACAGAGTAATGAGTCTGTAAACACTCTCTAAGCATGCTGACTTCTTTATTTATTATTTTTATTATTATTTATTTATCAACTCTTGCCAGATCAAGGCTTTCTGGCCAAAAAAAAAAAAAAAACCAAAAAAAAAACCTGAACCGATTAATGTAAAGGAAGAGGGAATGGGTTGTTCCTGTGCAAATGAATCTATGTGTCTGTATTGACAACTTAGGATTTGTATATCAGCATGATGAGCTGGTCTGTGAGTTTTCTTGTTTCAGGTGTGTGTGTGTTTGTGTCTGTTCATGTGCATGGAAATTGTGGGTACGTTCATGTAAATTCAGGGGGGTGTTGATGTACTGTAGCGTCTGTGCATGTAAATGTGCATGTGTGTCTGGGTGTAAGTGTGTGGTGTGTAAGCTTTCCTGTTATGAAAAACCTAAACAGATGCTGTGCTTTAAAAATTTATAGCTTTGAACTGTTTCAAGTGTCAGAAGAAACACAGGATAATATAACCCTTTAGGAGCCCAGCTTTGCACACTGAAGGAGCAGAATTTCCCCTTTGTGCTGGGTTTGCCACTTCCCTCCTTCCTCCAGCACATGGCTTGGTGGAACATTGTCCCTCCCTTGCTTTGCTGTAGACATCTCACACACCTTTCTGTGGCACGTGGAAAGGAGGGTAGGAGTTGGAAGTGCTGGAGTGCTTGTTTAGCCGTTGTTTTTAAATCTTAGCCTGTGTTATTCCTGCTAGGATGCTTCAAATAACTCATCTCCTCAAGTCAGATCTCTTTGGTGTCTGGCCCTTCTTTTACTCCAGCTGGTATCTCTGGTCATTTTACATCCTCATTTTTGATAATAATTTGAACTGCTTTGTATTTCTCAGCAAGATCTATATCATCCTCTTCTCTCTGCCTGGCCTGCACTGCACAGTTCTCCAGCCCTGCACAGCCCTTTGCTCTTTTTTCCCCATCACATCACAGTAGAATAGAGGGGAAGTTTCCCACAGGGCAGTTTCCTTCCTTGAAGAGCTGCTGGTGGTGCTGCTGACACAAAGCCCTAGACTGGCAGGACCAGTGTTAATGTGTGCTGTGGAGTCTCTGGTCAGTGCAATGGTGGCTCTGGAAGCTGCCCTGGACAAGCCTAGCAGTTGCCCAGGCACTGAGCAGGAATCTCTTCCTCTGCTCTCAGTTCCACACCTTTGTTTGTGCAGCCAGCCCTGCTGTTTGCCTTGTGGTTTGTTTCTTCTCTGCTGCTGAGGTTTGTTCCAGTTTCTCAATCACCTGTTCTGACGTGATCCTGATTTCCTGCAGTATTTCTTCTCCTTCCCCAGGGAAAGGCATGTCTGCTCCTGGCATCTGTCCCTGTCTCCCTTTGTGAATGCTGAGGCAAAGAAGCCATTTAATTTTTTAGCAATGTCTATCTTTTCTGTCAATTAAGTCCCCTTTCCATCTCCTAAAGGCCCTGCTGTCTCCACAGTTGACCTCCTCTTCTTCACTGTGCTTCAGAAATGGCTTATTTAGTACTGCTTTTCATCCAGACGTTTTCTGTCCCCTAGCCTCGTGTTACCTCACTTTACAATGATCTGTAATCTACCCTGCTCCTGCCCCACTCCTCAATTGCCCCAGGACACCCTCACTCCTCTCATTTTCCTTTCTTATCTGTTGCCCTTCCTCATTTTTTTCCCATGCCCTTTATCATATGCACTCCTGCTGTGTTTAGCACTTAAGTGACGTGAGGAACCTTTGAGGAACCTTTGAGCAGATGGTACTTTATCTTTGAATGTTTCCCCTCTGAGTCCCCTTCTCTCCACTGCTTTTCCCTTACAAGTTCTCCTAGAGTCCTCTAGAATATGCACAAGGGAGTTCATTGCACTGATTACCCCATTACTGGATCATCCCCTTGTGCCAATTCCTGATGTGTCTGTCAGTCAATAAATTCTGCATACTGACTGTATGTAGGTATTACATGGCATTTCTGTCTTTCTGGTCTTTTTTCCCACCTTGTATGTCAGGAGTTTTCAACTTTTCTGTATGCTGCTTTTCTGATATCCTACTAAACGGGCTTATACTTAAAATTTAGAATCCATATTTGCCCAACATTTATTTGTCTCCTTCTGTCGTGGGAGACTTGCTGGTGTGGTATCTAAACTCTATTCTAGAATTGTGTGGCGTTTAGTTCTAGGAACCCTCCTTCCTTATGCTTCCCCAAGTAAACAACTTAGGTAAAGGAGATGAATTTCAAGGGGAAAGACAGATTAGGGATGTACAGGACCTCAGTGATCCGGCTCAAGAAGCACCTTTAAATAGCAACAAATAAGCAAGGGAAGGTCCAAGGGTCACCATCCTTGGAGGGGATAAAGGAGGTGGGGTTTAATGCCATAAACATGTGAGATGAAAGTAGGAACAGGACTTAGTCTGTTTGTACCTTGCTTACAAGCCCTGCTGCCAGGACAGTGGTTTATTGTCTGTCGTTCTCTCCTGTTTGCAGATTCTCTGGCAGTCAGCACTGTGGACACATCCACTGCGCATACCAGTACAGAGAACATTACCACTGCCTCGACCCCGAGTGCAACTACCAGGTACAGCAATGCCCAGGGCAGCAGCACGGCTCCCCGCACACCTGGGGGGTGTCCTCTGCTTTCCTCCCACGTGCACGCACATGCCTTTTCACTTTGCTGCTCTGAAAGAGGACAGGACGTGTCCTGAGTTTAGCAGAACTTTCTTTTGCTCCTGTTTGACTCAATCTAATACCATTTAACCAAACTCAGACTGCTACAACGAGGAGCCGAATATAGATCAGCTCAAGTCAGTGGGAACTACTCCACATTTATATCAGTGAAACAACAAGAGCATAAATTGTGCTGTGTTACAAACTGTGCCTGAAACTAGGGAATGCTGATCTGTTAGTCTGTCTCTTTCCCTCCTGCTGCCCGAGTGACTTTGTAGCAGCAGTGTGTGCAACAAAACACCCAGTAAGACCAGCAGCAGTGCGATCTGTGGGGAAGGAGCGATGCTGTAATTGCTGGGAGAACTGCCAGGGTATGCAGGTCAAGCCAGCAGGTCCCGTGCTGTGTTTGTTTACCCTTCTCCCAGTCCGGGAGTTTGGCACTGGCGTTTCTGTGGTCAGGCTGATGCCTGAGTGGCAATCCCAGGGTTTGCCTCTGCCGTGCACCAGACACAGCTTCAGCCCTGCCCTGGGAGACCTTCGGGTCTCACGGGGATGGGTCTGACCACAGCAGAGGAAGTCGATCTGGAGCTGCTGGGCTTGGCTGTGGGTTTCTATTGATCAAAGGAGAGTTTCTCTCCAGGATGCTCATACTGGTCCTTCTAGCCCAGGATCGAGTAATCAAGATGAGTCTATCCCAACTGTGACAGAGATATCCCTGCACCAGAAAGAGAGAAACACAAAGGGTGGAAAAACAGAAAAACCTATTATTATGATTGGCCTCATGATTATTTCCAAAGGAGTCTGGAAGCTGCTTGCAAAGGAGCTGTCTGGTCTCGCAGGGAATAAGGATTTAGGCTGCTTTTTAAAATGCAAATTATTTTATGGCTGAGATATATTTTAGAATAAGTAACGCTTTGTAATAAGTGGGCACAAATTAACAATGATTGGCAATAGCAATCCTGTATGTACGCCCTGGGAAATCATAGCTCCAGCCTCCAAGGGATTTCTGTTGAAATCTATATCCATATATTCCCGTGCCAATACCAACGAGATTGATCAGGATTGATATTATAGGAGGAAAGAGTGGAAGCGATAATCATTTGTTTCCTATGAGGCAGACTAGAAAAGTTGTTAAACATTAGAATACAGGCCTTTTCAATTACTGCTCAAAATAAATGGATATTGATTTCTTTTTTTAAAAAATCAGATTTACTTTCTCACCTTCAGTGGTAAATATTGATGTCTGTGGGAAATAGAAATAAAAAGCTTCATTTTAAAGGCACTTAGCCTCCTTTGACAATGGGGTACCCCTTCATTGCTTCAAGCAGGTAGAGCTTGAAAAGGATATTCTGATCATATAGATTTAGCTCTGAGCTCTGTTTTTCTGTAGAAAAACATCTTTTTCTGTGACTTGTAGAAAGTCTTGTGTCCCTGTTCTCCTAATAAAACCAACCTACCTTCTAGGGGACACGAGAGACTTAGAATGGGAAGGTAGTGTAAAAGAGCAAAGGGTTTTTCCTGATTTCTAGCCCAACATGAATGTGGCCACCAGTGTCTTGCTAACGACTACAGTGAGTGGTTGGAAGCTTGGCTTACTTGTTTGTAGGCCTTTCAGTTCACTGGTTTGCTTTCTAACTATAGCACTTCTTGAGACAGTAGCAGCTAAAATTGTTAGAAAAACTGCAATCTTAAAGTTGAAGGGAGCAGATTCTGGGCATCACCCCAGTGTCATGTTTACTCTAGGACTTTTCATGTGTATTTACTTTCCCTTTACCAAGAAGATACATGCACACAATTTCTCTTTAATCTGATTCTCTTGGGGTGATTACTGCCAAGCTTTCAACTCTTGGTCCCATAAGTTTATTAACAACAACAAAAGACACCCGCCCTACCCCCAGGATTGCTCACCCCCTGGCACCATGCGTGTCTCACTGTCTGCCCCTGTATGTCTGCAGAGATTCACCAGTAAACAGGACGTGATTCGGCATTACAACATGCACAAGAAACGCGATAACTCCCTGCAGCACGGCTTCATGCGCTTCAGCCCCCTGGACGACTGCAGCGTGTACTACCACGGCTGCCACCTGAACGGCAAGAGCACCCACTACCACTGCATGCAGGTACAAATCCCTGCGGGTCCGGCCAGCACGGGGCTGTCTGAGGCACAGGGGGACACTCAGAGCCTGCCTGCCTGGGTCACTTCTGGTTCAGGAGCCTCGCTGACGAGTCTGTGCCCTGTCCTTACTGCCCTTGTCCTGCCGAGTGCTGGCAATGGCAAGGGGAAGCCCCATTCTCAGTTTTTGGAAGCCTTGTCTGTGCAGTGAGGCAAAGCAGGTCTCAAGGTTTTCTCATACTCTTGGACTTGTTCAAGCAAGTTCTATTCCCTGGGACTCAGGGACTTCTTTAATGCCACTGCACTGTCTCTACTCAAATCTGATCTGGCCCTCTCTTGAAACCAGACCTCCTTGTGGCACATCTGCCCTTTAGCACTGGGTTAATTTCCTCCATAATCAATTTCTAAAGTAATTAAACCTTAATGTCACATATCTGCACTTAACACCCCTGGTTCTCCATGTCCTTTGCCAGTGGCACTCGTGTGTGGTGTTTCAGGGGCAGCCGTGTAGCCAGAGCTGGAGCTGCTGCACAGATGTCACTGTAATGCCTTCACTGTTTTAGACATGAACACACCACGTTGTTTGGGTCTTCCCCTGATCCTTCCTCAGGTTCAATGGTTTGACATGTACTGGTTTCAGTAGAATTGTGGCCTAAACCATTGCCCTGAGAACGTGCTACAGTTACAAGTAGAGTGATCAGCCACCCCTTGGTGACAGATTTTCTGGTCTGAAAAGTCAGGCTCACTTCCTGACCTGTCCCAGCAGTTTAAGACCCCAGTTAAAGTCACGAGGCCTTAATCACATGCTTAAATGCTTTGCTAGGATAGACTTCAGCATATGTTTGACTTGAAGTCAGGTAAGCTTTCTGAAGTCAATGGGGCTTAAGCACATACTTAAATGTTAGGCATGCACTCAAGTTCTGTCCTGAATAGGGGCTGGATGAAGCATGTGCTTACAGCACTTGATAAATTGGGAATTTCATGTGTCTTTCTCTTGAAGACGTTTTCTGTTAGGCTTCCATAATATTGATTATTTAGTTTCTTCAGTTGAGCAGCGTGGGGTTTGTTTGATTTTTTTTTAGAGTATGAGGAGTGTTTCACATCTTTAAGCCACTCGGAGTTTGAACAGAGACCCTCGCTTACACAACTATATATGGCTAATTCCATCCTGTGCCCACTGTCTTCCAGTAAAGTAATGCCCATGTAAGCAAGCAGTGTCTTACAGGGAAGGTGTCAGAATATAAACTCCCAATTAAAGAAAATACTGCTTAAATGGCAGAATTTGTGCCATCCATCACATGGGTTTTTTTTTCTTTATGTCCATAATTGGTGTGGATAAAATTCAGTTAGTTGTTTATATAAACTGACATTTTTTTAGGCTTTCGCACCAAGAGCTGCATTGCAAATTATTCCTAAGGACGCTTTTGTTTAATTCTTTTTTTTAATGCCATGCAGGGCCTGTCTTTTTTCAAGGTGTCAGTGTGGAGAGAGAGAGGCTCTTTTATATTGGAAATAGCTGGAGATACTTTTTATTTTTTTCTCTGGGTATTTGTCATGGGTTTTGTTATTGCCGGTTTGAATCAACCTGGGCTGAACTAAGGGGTGGTGTTTCCCTTCTCTTCATTTCTGAGATGGTGCAGGCATTGGCACATGTTGTGCTAGAGGAAAAGAAAAAAAATCCTCCCTCAGCAGGGCTGAAGACGTTTTCAGATTCCAGTGGGTTTTTACTCAATATGGCAAAGTTGCCCCGCTTTACCCAGAGGAAAGCAGGTTTTCAGCATTCCGTCCTCGTCACAGCATTCCCATTTGCTGCACAAGTTTAAAATTACTGAAGTGGGAGTCTTGAACAGTGACAGGGAAAAAAAGTCACAGTTTGCTAAAATCAGCTGAACATGGGGTTTAAGATTTGCTAGAATGAAACTGATTATTGCAAGCTCAGAAGACTGGTTGGCCTCATGTTGCACCAGCATGCCTTACCTCCCAGAAGGACTAAAGTAAATAACTTATTCCCACTCAATTCTGTATTCCTCAAATAGATGAAATCTGACTTTGTTCTGTGTCACTCCAAGATAACAAAAAACAACAGCATCTATTAGTGTTCTGTTCTCTTTAAGAGCAGGAACCCTACTAACTGCTTCCCCAAGCAGGCATGATTATCTGGAGCTGATGTTTTTTCCCTCCAGTCCTCTCTTTCTTTTGTACTGTTTCATGCCCAGAGAATTGGTTTGAGTTTGAGTTTTTTTTCACAACTGCTCTATGCTCTATCAGTCTTTAGATTGGGAATTAAAGTGGTGACTTAATACTTCTAGGAGAAGCACAAAAATGGAATTATTAAATGTACGTGTCCTGCGCATGTATTTATTGCTGCTGGTAATCATGTCAGGCTGTCAAACCACTGTGCTGATGACTCTTCTTTGGGCCTGGGGTAGGTGGGTTGTAACAAGGTCTATACAAGCACCTCTGATGTGATGACCCATGAGAACTTTCACAAGAAGAACACACAGCTCATCAATGACGGGTTCCAGCGGTTCCGGGCCACAGAGGACTGCGGCACTGTGGAATGCCAGTTCTACGGGCAGAAAACCACTCACTTCCATTGCAGGTGAGACAGCAGGGAAGGGGAGGAGTCCTACCTCAGAGCTGTGTGGTCTGTTTGCCTCCTTCTGCCAAGTCATAATTTCAGGAGTATGCACAGGGACTTGATTTGCCCTGCTGTGACCTTCTCAGTATTGCTCCTGGGAAAACTCGTATACCAGAGCAGATGTGATTTCCAGGATTGTGCCACAGACCACTCTGAAGGCAGGAGTATGATCTGAGGAGAGGTTACCCACTAGAAAATAGAGCCTAGAATCATTTGGGAAAGAGACCACAAGGCTCTTCAGAGTGCAACTGAAGTAGGCCATTAATACACTGCTAATGGCACTTCCACGGTGGGGTTCTCTCCAGCCAGCTCATCCCTTCTGGGGCCAGACGTAGCCTCCTGTACACAACTGCTCTTCTGTTAGTTTCTTATGTTTTCAGGAAGAGTAGGAAAGCACAGTTTGTACCTTAGTCCCCTTTACCTGCTGTTTTGTTGGAGCTTTTAGTGGAGAGTGCCTGTATTCCCATGTTCCTTTGGCAAAGTGGAATGAGCTTCCCAGCTCTCCCACATGGCAGCATCTCTGGTTGCCTGGATGTCCCAGGTTAACCCACAGACAACTCCTCAACCTCTCTGTAGCTGGGGCAGTTGTCTCATTACAGCCCCAGTCTTTGTCCTGGAGGGAGGTGGGAGGCAGCAGCTCTACCTACACAGCCAACCACCCTCTCCTCAATGCCCTTGCAGGAGGCCTGGGTGTACATTCACCTTCAAGAACAAGTGTGACATTGAGAAGCACAAGAGCTACCACATCAAAGACGATGCCTATGCCAAGGATGGCTTCAAGAAGTTCTACAAGTACGAGGAATGCAAGTATGAGGGCTGTGTCTACAGCAAGGCCACCAACCACTTCCACTGCATAAGGGCAGGCTGTGGTTTCACCTTCACCTCCACCAGCCAGATGACTTCCCATAAACGCAAACATGAGCGCCGGCACATCCGGAGCTCTGGAGTGCTGGGCCTGCCTGCCTCACTCCTGGGCTCCAAGGACAACGAGCAAGAGGAGTCCAGTAATGATGACCTTATTGACTTCTCCGCCATGAGCTCCAAGAACTCCAGCCTGAGTGCCTCCCCAACCAGTCAGCAGTCTTCCGTTTCTCTCATCGTCCCAGCTGCACCCTCCTCTGCGGCTGAGCTTGCTTCCTCACAGGCCACCAAGTCTGCCAACAGCATGACACCAGCCACAAAGATCTCTGGCCTGCTTTCCCAGGCTCTTCCCAGCAATATACCCTTGGCCCTGGCACTCTCCAACTCAGCACTTCCTGGAACAGCTGGATCCTTCTTCCCCATCATCCCAAGTCGGGTCTCTACACCACTTCCTGCCAGCTCAGCTACTCTGATGACTGCTGGTTCTTCTGGCACCAATCCAGCATCATCTGCTCCTACAGATTCCTCATCCCAAGCAGTTTCAGGATCCAGTGAACCAGTGGCTACATCTTCACCTGCTCCAGCAGCCTCTATAATGGAAAGGATCTCTGCTAGCAAGGGATTAATCTCTCCTATGATGGCCAGGCTGGCAGCAGCTGCACTCAAGCCCTCTGTGGCACTTGAAGCCGGTGAGTTACCTCATCAGTTGGGATAGTGGTGGGAGGCAGAGCAGTGCCTGATGACTTGGAAAAGGGTGAATGAGAAGCCACCCAGTTGTGTCCATGAGACTGTAGCTGGGGAAGAGGTAGAAAAAGAAAATAAATGGGAGAAGGAATTTGGTTGTGTCTAATTAACTCTTGAGGAAGGCAGTCTTGGCAGGGCTTCCTGTGGAGCCTGGCTATGCCCATATGGTCAGAAGAGAGGCAAGAAACATCTTTACCCATGAAGGGAGTAGGCTGTTGCCAGAGCTGAAGAGTGTGGTCATGTGTAATTTGCTATAGGCTGAAAAGAGAGATGTACTGTATTAAAAATAGAAATAAAGAAAAAATAACCTTAGCCAGTACTTGCAGGCTCTACTGAGACTGTATGGAGCTTTAGCTGGGCCCAGTGTTGATGGTCCTGTAGCCCATGGCCAGCTGTTCTCCTGATCTGGGGGGCTGTTCTGTGCTTCAGCTATGTTGTCCCATCCCAGCTGTGGGTTTGGGCACAGTACTGGTACATTAAAATGGACCAATGGTACTATAAATGGGACCTTCTTTTTGGTCAGCTCTTGCAAGCTGTGCTCCCCGCTCCCTGCACTACCTGAGGGGTAAAAGCCGGGAAGGGGAAGGCCCCTGGGGCAGCCCAGAGCTCTTCCCGCTGCCAGCCAGACCTGGGGCAGGTCGTGGCTCAGTCGCAGCCCCGGCATTTGGACGTGGGGCTCTTGTGAGGGCACAAGGAAGCTCCGCTGGGCGCTGAGTGTGTCCGGGCTCTGGACACGGGGCTGTCCGGGCTCTGGACACGGGGCTGTCCGGGCTCTGGACACGGGGCTGTCCGGGCTCTGGACACGGGGCTGTCCGGGCTCCTGCCCCGCCAGCCCCGGGGCCAAGGCAGAGTGCAAGGGAGCGACCTGATCAAAGAGGGAGGGGAGCCTTCACATATTTTTAAAATTATTGTTTGAAAAATTGTTTCCTAAAGCAGAGAAAGGTCATTGAAGGAACTATTTTCCTTTATTTTTTAATAAAATGCCACTTGCTGTCTGAGAAGCAGCTCGCCATCAGCTGTACTGCCGGAGGGTAAATTAATATTTTAGTCACTTGGGGATTGTGGAAAAAAGCTCTTCAGACATGTTTCTGTCAGCAACTTTCCCCGCCCCCCCTCCTTTTTTCTTTGCTGTTTTTCCTAATTTTTTTTCTTCAATTTGTTCCACTCCCATCCTCACCCCCCCTTTCCTTTTTCCTCTCTCCCTTTAATCTAAATTCTTTTTTCGCGGGCTGGGCGCTAAACCCGGGGTGTGCGGGCCGCGGTGGGAGCAGGCCCCGGGCCCGGCCCGCGCTGTCGCCACGGCAACGCCGGGGCTGCGGACGGGGCCGGGGCCTGGCTAGCAGTCGAGAGCTGCCACATTGCCTCAGCATTAACAGAGTCTTTAATAAACGCTTAAGAGGCAGCCCCGCAAATTAGTTATGACAGTTTGTGCAGAGAATCAGGTCTCCCCCACGCTCCTTCCGCCCTTCTCCTTTAAAGGGCCCATAGCCTGGACAACTTTGACATAATTTTGCAATAATTATCACTTGAAGAATTTCCACGCTGGAGTGGACGTCAGAACCCATCATGTCAACTTGGCAATAAACGCTGACCAGCAATCCCAGTACTTCCCTTCCCCCCCACTTTTTCTTTGCTTTTCCACTTAGGCACTGATGCCAACGATTTAACTCATTTGCCGTTGTAACCCCATTTTAGACCTATACTTTTAATTTCTTTTTTTGCACTTAATTTCATTGTATTTCTTGAGCAGGGAATGGACAGCCAGCGCCTCCTGGACGGTTCAACCCAGTCCAGGTGAAGCAGGAACCTGCGGAGGCCATGGGACCATCATCTGCCACCAGTCAGGACCCCTTGCAGGAGCACAGCTTGGACCTGAGTGTCAAGGACCATGGGTGAGAGAAGTGGGTGGGCAGGCATCCTCAACACTTCCCCGTGACAGCCTTTGGGAAGTTTCCATACCTGTAATTCAAGAGAACACAGCATGTTGATGAAAGGCACCTTCACAGTGGTTGAGTTGAACACCCCAAAACTGGAGGCAGGCAGGCTCACTCTGGTCCCATTTAAGTGTATGTTCTCCAGATGGTTTTTTGGGCTCACAGGCATCTACTGACTCTTTGACGAGAGCTTCTTGTGCTCCCTTCTGAAAACTGAGCCACTGGCTCAGCTGTTTTCGATTAGTCCTCTTGTCATCAGCTGCTGATTGAAACTGTCCCAGTGCCACACCTCAGCACACTCTTAGCAGCAGCATTTGCACTGCTGTAGTCTGTTGAATCAGGGCTAAGGGAAGCACATTCCAGAGAATCTGGACACACAAAACAGGGTGTCAGGCTAACTCTACTCTGGGTCTGGCATAGGCTGGCCTACAGTTCTGGTGATGTTTGTGCAGATGTGAATGCACCTATCTCCAGGCATGTGTCCCACTTGCCCAGCATCTCTGCTGAGAACAGGAGTGTTTGGGCATTGTGGAAGAAGTGCAAAGGAATTGATCCTGGGAATAAGTGAGCTCCACTTTGATCTTTGTATCAATTTCTGTCCATACCTTGTTTAAACGAGCCTCCCTTTGGGAGTCCAGCACTTGGAGATCCTAAGGCTGCCTTTCAGTGCAGGATTGTGCCTTGCCTTCCTTACTGCCCAGGGCATCCCTGTCCCTGGCAGTGTGAGCCTTCATCAACATCCCCCCTACTTTTGTGGTATTTTTGTGACATTTCTGAAAGTTCTAACAGGATGAAAGTGTAAAACCTGTGGGGAGACCATGAGTGAACAAATGAAGTGATGGAGTGGACACTGGGGGAAGAGGTCTGGGCCATTTAGTAGTTGAAAGAACTAAATTCTGCAGACCTGGGACCCTCTTTCTGCCCCCTTGGCTATCACAAGTAAGCGAGTTTGGTCCGCCCAAGGGAGGGTTGGCATCATTCTTTTCCTCTGGATGTAGTAGGTGAGGAGTAAGGCAGCTTGAAGGGAGAAGGATTAATCTCAGTGCTCGCAGTCCCTGTGCACATCTTAACTAAACCCTGTTGGTTTGTGTGTTTCAGTAATGAATCAAATGGCCACACAGTCTCGGCAAATTCATCTCTTTTATCCTCGCTTATGAATAAGGTAAGAGCCATCCATCAAACGCCTTTCATTCCCCCCACCAAGAGAAATTAAAGCTGCGATAGCGGGGAAGGGGGGGAAGAGATGTGTTTGTTTTTTAATGTTTTGCCTCTAATAAGATGAGTTTGTACCATTTAAATTTTGAGACCATTTTTCATCGGGTATAATTTCAGAGCCACTGCTTACGAATTAATTTAATGAACTGGCTGAAGAAATATATTGCCGCCTCTGACACC
Organism: Thryothorus ludovicianus; assembly: GCA_013397245.1. Lineage (NCBI taxonomy): Eukaryota > Metazoa > Chordata > Aves > Passeriformes > Certhiidae > Thryothorus > Thryothorus ludovicianus. Next base: position 175,939 of record VZTB01010941.1, read on the forward strand.
TTTTTTTTCCCCATCCTTTCTAGACAGAGGAGGGCTCCAAAAGGTTTTCTTTTCTTTCCGTTCTTTTCCCTTTTTTTTCCCCTTTTATTTTCTCTTTTTCTTCTTTTTTCTTTTTTTATTATTTTTATGTTTGAGGTTTTTTGTGTGAGTTAGTTAGTTAGTTTGTTTGTTTGTTTGTTTTAGGGGGTTTTGTTTGGTTTTTATTTTGTTTTCAGAACCTGGCAACTTCTCTCTCCCTTTTCTTTTATAGTTACTCATTTTGTTTACTTACTTAAAAACATTTTCCTTTATTTGGGGAGGAAGAGAATAATCTGTTTTTATGAAAGGGAAGAAAAAAATTAGAAGTTTTGAACCAAAATTATCAGTTTCTGGTGTGAGTAATGGTGTCTAACAGAGTCTCCTTTACTGTGACCTAGAATATTTATTTTAGATAATGCACAGTTTCTTTTTCCTTACTTTTTCATTAGATTATACATCATCTCAAATGTATATTTCTCTTTCACTTGATAAATTCTACTGCACCGAGATTAATTTTGCAGCTGTATACAACTGCAGTAGAGATCAGGGCACCCTTTGAGCCATGCTTTAATATTCTGCTATGTGATAGGTTTTATAGGCATAACTATTGCCATCCCCTTGGCTCTGGGTGTTACATGCATCAAGGCCACATAACCCTCAAGAGAGGGCAAAGTGACTTTGCCTGGTAATCTCCCCCCTCCTTTCTTCCTTATCACTGTTTTTCTCTGTGTTGTTTAATTTCTGTGTTTATCCTTATGTCACTTTTCTCCTCCACTGGCTCTCTGTTACACTGGGGTTTTGATTTTCCCTTTTAAACTGAATTTCTTACTTGTTCCTTTGTATTGTCCCTTTAGTGTTTGCAAATATGCAGGTCTTTCTTTAGTGAGCAAATGAATTTAGTTACTCTGCTCTCTGGGGTCATGAGTCATTGTGAAGGTCCCCAGATCAGGGAAATTCTCTTTCAATGGAGACTTCTCTTGAAAATCTCCAGGATGATATGTGATTTAAGTATATGTTTAGAAAAAGGCATTTCTTTGTGTGCAGTCTGACATAAGGTTCTTTAAGTTGTGCAAAGCACATGTAGCACAGGTGCTAACTAGGAGTCAGGTTAAAGGACTGGGATTAACCCATGAGATAAACCAGCAAGGGGTAGAACCCACTGTGTGTGTGATTGATGGAACCAAGTCCAAGACTAAAGATTGCAGAGTCCAGCTCAGTCTGCTCAGGAAGACATCACACTTGCTTCTGCCTCTTGCTGCACACAATTTCTGTCCATGGGGGAATCCTTCAGTGTTTTTCTGAAAAACGGAAAAAGAGCCCTTTACAGAAATGGAATTACCAGTGGAAACACACGACCTGAATTTCTGACTCCAGCCATAAAGAGCTGCAGTCTCCACACAGCAGCAGGGGCTTTACCTTCAGGGTGCATTAAGAGAGCCTCAAATAACCAGGATTCCTGTAGCCTATTGCAGTTTATTTAGGGGGCTGTCAGGCTTAATTAACTGATATTTATAAAGGGCTTCTAGACCCTCAAGTGGGTGGAGTTTCCAGTGCAAGTATTGGGTCCAATCCTGCATTTTATTCATGCTGTGAAATTTGCTGTTGTTACTGGAGATAATTGAGAGCACAACAGAGAAAGAAAGAGTCTGGGAAATGGTGCATTTATTCTGAAAGAAAATTTTCCCTCTAGGCAGGCTTGAGTAACTTCATTTTTCTATCCTGCACAGCATATACCTGGACCTCTAAACCTTCTCTGTGTAGATTCTATTTGAAGCCTTTCATGCTGTGCAGATTGTGAGTCCAAGTCCTGCTTCATGGAGGGTGTGTCCATTTAGCATAGAAAAGGGACAAGATTTTGTTATTGAAGTTAATAAGAATTTTCCAGGAACTTGAGACAGAATTCTTCCACAGTTTAATGAGATTTTCATCCTTCTACCTTCACACTTACCTGATAGTCACTTTAAAGGAGACATCTTGGTGGCTGGGATAACTGAATAAACTAGAGTTTACCAGTTCCACCACCAGCAATTTGTAGGAGCTACACAGGGCTATTACTGTTGAAGCCCACAAACCTTTTCCATAGTCAAATGGGGGATGTCTTTCTTCACCTCAGTTTCCTTGTGGGTAAACTAGACATGATGCTTCCACCACTTTAACAAGATCCATGAATAAATATTCAATGGGCACCTGAGTGCTTTATGATGGTTGGGTGGAAGATGCAGAAGAGTGAGGTGTGTCTAACCTCTGCTGATGCAGTTGGGGCAGCCTGCACAGACTTTTTTGTCTTCTCTTTTAATCTTTGAAGACACTGTTCTCTGTGGGACAGTGCTGAGGGGGGCCGTGTCTGTGTCTGTGTGCTGAGCTTGATGCAATGTCTGTGTTCTTGTTCCAGATGTCCAAGACCAGTGCCAGCCTTGGCAACCTGCTGAACATTAAGACAGAAGGCGAAGGCAGCCAGGCTGGGGCTGGGGAGCCAACCCAGTACTTGGGCAAGGCAGTGAAGGCACTGGTCCAGGAGAAGCTCTCTGAGCCATGGAAGATGTACCTGCGCCGGTAAGGAGAGCACGGAACTGAGAACAGGGGAGAGGGAAAAGGGCTTCCTTTGCAAAGTGTCTGACTCACTGGCTCACCCTGAACACAGAGTTCTGTTGAATGTAAAGGCCTAACTCTGTCAGACACTGATCACCTGGAGCACATTTAGCCCTTGGTAATACCTACCTGAACCAAGTATTAATGTCTGATAAGCAAAACCTGCCCACATAGAATTATTTTGCAAAGGGATCTTGAGAACGAAATACAAGCACGGATCTTCATGTAGTTCTGTTATCCTGGCCATCACCTTAGGCTCCTCCTGAGCCTGTTGTGTGAGCCCAGGGGACCCAGTGCAGCTGTGCTCTCAGCACTGGACCTGGGTGAGACCATGGCCAGTTATTGCACACAGGTCACTGGAGCCTTGACATGCTTCTTGTGGCATTTCAGCTGAAACAAAGCAAGTTTTGGGGATGTAGAGGCACAGCAATAAGGTAAAGGGTATGGGAGCTGGGGTGATTTCTGCTGCCTCTGTGGTAGGACTAGAGACTCAAAAAGAAAACAGAGCAGATACAAATTCAGTATTCCATTTTACCAGGCTTACTCACTTCCTTTCCTCTGGCTCTGGATTAGTCCCTTCTGCCTGCAGGTCCTGGTGCTTTCCTGTTGTTCCCTGGATGGTGCAGAATTGCCCCCTCCCCACAGAAGGAGCTTCCTGGCCCCAACAGGCAGCTCACAATTTGTTTGTGCCTACACAGAGTATCATCCTCTGTGACACAGAGCTGCTCTTAATGCTGTTTAGTGAGTCCCCAATGTATAAAATACCCTCCACGCCCAGGTGTATTTGTTGTGTGTTTCCAAACATGATTCTCCTGTTCTGAATCTTCTCCCTTGTCTTGCCAAACCTCTCTGTGCTCTTTTTTTCCTCTTGCAGTGGTATTGCCACCTCCTCCCAGTTTAATGTCTTTGTGAATTTCATAAAGACGCTGTTGACTCCTGGATTACTAATTAAGATGTTAAATAAGCTCAGACTAACCCAAGTCGTCCTCTCAGCACTCACACGATGCCTCCTCCTCCCAGCTCAGTGTGGTGCTGGTTGTCATCAGCCTTTGTTTATGGTCCCTCAGCCAGTTTCAAGCCATGAGGTGGCATTACATCCTGGCCAATTGGAATTAATTCTAAGCATATGCAAGACTGAATCAAATGCTTTACTAAAATCCAAATATATTGCATCCCTTCATCCACTAATTTTGTAATTCTATCAAAAAAAGCAATTAAATTTGTCTGGCAAGATTTATTCTTTATAATCCTGATGCTGTTTATTGCTCGTGGTTCCTTTATCCTCTAGATGTTTAATGATTTTCTCCTCCCTCTTAATATTTGTTCCATTACTTTACTGGAAGGAGAAGTTAAGGCCAGAGGTATGATAATTGCCAAAGATGACTTGTCTTTTTTTTCCCCTCAAAGAACCAGTACCTTGAATGTTTAATTTCTTTTTTTTTTTTTTTCTTCCACTTACGTAGTACCTCCCACTTCTCTATGGCTTAAAAACCAGCAAATGGTAATGTAATCAGTTTGGGAGTTAATTTCCATTGCACTTCAGGACATACATCACCCAGACTGACTGATTTGTGCATTTTTATATTTTTCGAATGAATCCCTTTATCTGCTCTTCTAGAAGATTTTCGCTACATCCCGAATTCTCTGCTTTGTCTTTAGTTTTCTCATCTGAAGCAAATTTTGTAATGCAGCCATTTTTGATTCTTCACCTCTCTTTTTGTGGGAGGCCTTCTTTCTAGGTTCCACACTTCTTGTCCCTGATTAAACAGCCCCTTTAGTTTGCAATAACGTGGTTTCTTCTCTCTTACCCCACAATTACTTTCCTTCCTCTTCTCCCTGCAAGCCATAACTGACAGCACATGTTGTATATCCACAGACCTTCCTTCTCCAGTACAAGTTTTTTCTCTTTCCTTTACCCTCCCATTGGTGAGAGGTCCCTCCTGGGACCATACAGGCTGCTGTTTGTTTCTTGCTTTCCTGCTCATCAGAGCAACTGGAGTTTGTTGTACCTTAATTATGCAAGATTCCCTTGTTAAGTTTCAAATCCTTCCTGCCAGTGTTTCTTACTTGTTTTCTTGATTCCCTGTGATTCTGGAGTTTCCTGAAATCACATGTCTTTGTGCTGCACTTATTAAGTCCAGACAGTCTCAGCAGTGGGTGAGCAGTGACACCACACTGAGTGGCTTTGCCCTCTTGGCCATTTGCTCCAAGATAACACAAGACATGTCTTGGATAATGTGGTGGGTTTTGCTGTGGGGTTTGCATAGCAAGGTTGTTGTTCTGTACATCTGGGATGGTGCTGTGCAGTATTTCTGCAGCCCAGGCTGTAATTGCTGCTTCATCTCTCCTGTCTGGGAGATACCCTCCTGTCCAGGGCAGGGGGTGGGTGGATTCTGCATCTAGGTTCCCTGGAATGACTGTTGCTGGTGGGAATGCTAAGAGAGTTGAAAAACACAGGAAAAAAAATGTCTATTCCAACTCCAGTTCTCTCTGGGGGCCTTCCCTAAGATGTCTGCTTGTCTGTTTTGGCCAGGTTTGGCACCAAGGATTTCTGTGATGCCCAGTGTGACTTTCTCCACAAGGTGCATTTCCACTGTGTGGTGGAGGAATGCGGAGCCCTGTTCAGCACCCTGGATGGAGCCATCAAGCACGCCAAGTAAGCAGGAGAGCAGGAGGCAGAGAGGGCTCTGCACTGCACACTGCATTTCAAGACCACCCCAGGTGCCTTTCAAAGGCAGTGGAATGTCCAAGTACAGAATGAGTAGGGCCTTCAGTGGCCGTTCACGTGCCTGAGTCTAAAGGGGTTATAGGGAAGGAGATGTTGCAAATTTTAAGGCAGATCTGCTAGCACAGTTGTTGCATGGTTCACTGCAGGAAATGACTGGCTTCTCCCAACGCCCTGAGAAGCTGCCCCACAGCTGATCTCAGTGACTGCAGTGATTCTGGGGTTTCTCTAATTTTAACATGGTTTGGCACATATCTTCACTCATCTTGATGATTTCCCTTCTCTTCATACATGATTCAGGAGGGCCCTAAACCTTACCTCAAAGTCTCCAGAGCCCCTTTTAGGATTTATCCACACCAATTTTTTTACAGGCTCCTGCCACAGTCTTGTTGATGCTTAATCAAATTACATGAAATGGTCGAGAATTTATGTCTGAATTAGTATCATGTTTTGCAGTTTTCACTTCCGAACTGAAGGTGGAACTGTGAAAAGCAACTCTGAGTCTCCCTTCTCAACTGCTACTGAGAATAAGGCTTCACTGGCCCCTTCGTCACCATCTGCTGCTTCTGCCACCATGGCCAGTGCTCCTGCCCTTGACGTGCCCACTCCAAATCCAGCTGCTCTGCCCTCTGCTCCCACACTACTTGCTTGGAAGCAGCTGGCTTCAACCATACCCCAGATGCCTCAGATCCCAGCATCAGTGCCTAACCTGGCAGCTTCACCCTTGGCAACAACTTCCCTGGAGAATGCCAAGCCTCAGGTCAAACCTGGATTTCTCCAGTTCCAGGAGAAGTAAGTTTTAGCTGCCATCTGCCTCCTATCCTCCCCAGCCTTGCAGTCCCTGCACCTCTGTACCTCTCCTCAGAGCTGCAACACTACACTTCTGTTCACCCACTGAGAAACCTGTCTAGAAGGTACTCTGACCTCACAGAAAATTTACTTCTGTGAAGTCTAGGAAATACTTTAAGATTTTTGAGTGCATGTGGGAGCACTTTTAGGCATGAGTTTAGAAGATAAATAAACTTGGTGATCTATCACTGAACCCTGATTTATCCCTGGTGGGAGCTGTGCAGAAATACAGGTATCTTTGCAGCATGTTTGACAGTGAAGGGTTATTGGGCCAGAAATTCGTGGACTGAGTCGGGGGTGGAAGGTACCAAACCCATTTAGCTGATGAGACAAGCAGTGCTGGTTTTGTCAGATCAAGGGAAGCCCTGGCATCCTGCAGTGGCCATGCCCAAGAGTTGTGTTTCCTTTGAACTTTAAATTGGAAAAGTGGCCCTCTACTAGAGGACTAGACTACAGAACCCACCATGCACTGCTGTGTCCTAATAATCCTAATCAAGAAAGTGCAGTAGCTGGGTGGAATTGCAGTACTGTTGCCAGCTTCAATTTCACTGAAGAGGAAGGTGGCTATGGGAAATCTGTGGGCCATGTTTGGAACAGAGGCTTTAGCTGGGCTCCCCTTGAATTAAATCTTGGCAAAGAAACAAATGTGTGAAATGAGTGAAGGTGATGATTGGGTTTTGGATGTATTCCAGTGATCCCTGCTTGGCAACAGACTGCAAGTACGCCAACAAATTCCACTTCCACTGTCTCTTTGGGAACTGCAAGTATGTGTGCAAAACCTCTGGCAAAGCAGAATCCCACTGCCTGGACCACATCAACCCCAACAATAATCTGGTGAATGTGCGAGACCAGTTTGCTTACTACTCCCTGCAGTGTCTCTGTCCAAACCAGGTAAGAGCTGTTCCAGAGCAGTGCTCTGGCAGGACTGGGGAGAAGGAGAGGAAGGATCAGGTAGACTGACTCCCCAGCAGGAAGCAAGGCTGTGTGTGGCTTTCTTGGCACTACTACAGAACCATGGGAGTCATAATTACGTGATCTGGAAAAACATTTGGTTTCTATCAAATGGGAAATTCATGATGCTTTTGTGTTTCTTTCACTCGGGTGGAGTGGACAAGGGAATGAGAATAAGAGACACAAGATGAAATAGAATAGAAATCTGTGAGGAATCTGTGATGAATACAGGGAAAGCCATGAGTAAGGTTTGGGATATTCCAGCGTAGAACAGTGTATTACAGAGTACATGACAGCACTGTAAAAAGACTCGGGAGGGAACAAGGTGCATGGCAGGTTGTGGAAGATAAAATGGGATCTGGAGTGTATCAGTGCAGGCCCCTCTGACACCTCAGAAGTGACACCATCAGTGGCAGGCAGTTGAGAGTGCATTTGTTTTAGAGCTGCCTAAAGCAGCATGCCTGTGTGCTCCCCTGCAGCACTGTGAATTCCGGATGCGAGGGCATTACCACTGTCTGCGTCCCGGCTGCTACTTCGTCACTAACATCACCACCAAGCTGCCCTGGCACGTGAAAAAACACGAGAAGGCAGAGAGAAGAGCAGCCAATGGCTTCAAGTATTTTACCAAGAGGGAAGAATGTGGCAGACTAGGTGAGTTTTGTTCCATTTCTCATGTGCTGTGTCCTGTGTCCAGGCCAAGAATGCCATAAGTGAGAACCTGCAAGTTATGCTTAAGAGGTCATTAAATCACTGAACAAGAAAGGCAACAAAACATAAAGCAGTTCCTGGTCTGTCTGGTTGAAGCATGTTTTCACAGATAGACCCAAGGTTAATGAATAGAAACTGTACTATAGAGAATTATATATATGAATTTGTCTGGACATACAACTTCCTCTTTTTTCTTCTTTTTTATCTAATTGGTTTTTCTGGCGTTTGTATTTATACTTTGTAATCTTTTTGACCTACTGCTGGTGTTGGGTGAAATTTAAGGATGCTCTTAGGAGGAATTTTTTTTCCTTAACCAGTGCAGCATATTGAAAGTCAAATGGCACATATCCAGAGAGAGAGAGAGAGATGGACAAGAAGATGTAATAAGCAACTCTCTTCTCTCCAAATCCATTCTCCACGGCCCCTGTGGGCAGCAGGGAATACAGTGTTCTGATGGCAGGACAGGGATATGTGACACCAGCCCACAGGGATGCCCTGGCAGCAGTGAGCCCTCCCCTGCCCTTGGTGACAGTGTTCCAGTCCTGCAGCACTGGCTGTTCCTGCTCCCAGAGCACAGGGCTGGATGGCTGTAGCTAGATAAGGAAAAGTGAGCCTGTCTGTAGGTTTCTACCTCTGTGTACCTGGGGTATGGCCAAGGGAGGATGGGAAGCCTCAGATCCTGATCACTGATGTAGCTGTGTCTGAACTACGACGAGCCAGTGTTTATCAGCTCTCCAGTGGAGCTGTTTGGGATTGTCAGTGATATGTGCTAGCCTGGCACACGTGTGAGGTGCTGTATGCCAGAACCCATATGAATTGTTTGTTGTTCAGTAGCTGCCCCTATTACACAACGCTTTTGGAGTGGCAGTAAACACTTCCTGGCTCATTCCTGTCTGACCAGAGTGCACACACTGTCCAGAGCTAGAGCTGGCATGAGACTGCTTTTCTGAGAGCACAGTTAGAGGGGAAAAAAAAGAGAAAGAACTTTACATTTCTAATCTAATTATGAGCATGTATTTTGATTGTAGCTTCTATGATAAAGATAAATGTCCTGGTTTTGTTCTCATTGTAAAAGAAAAGGCACTAGCTAAGACTGAAGAGCATTAGGCACTACTAGATATAATGGCAATGTTCCTTCCTTTATAATGGCACAATGAGGGATGGGGCTAGGCTCAGACTCATGTCTTAGATCTCTGTGCACTGTAATCCTCTCTTGCAGTTGCTCAGTAGACAGTATATTGTGAGTTTTTTATCATTCAAGACTGTTCCTGAATAACCCAAGACCACTGATAATGTTGAGTCCATCAGAAATCCACATGGACAGCAGCCTCGTCCTGTCTGATCATCTTCCCTCTGGTGCAGCTCCCTCTCAGTACCTTCATGTGTAACATGAAGTGGTTTTTGTGTCTGCAGGTTGCAAATACAACCAGGTGAACAGCCACTTCCACTGCATCCGAGAGGGCTGCCAGTTCTCCTTCCTGCTCAAGCACCAAATGACATCCCATGCCAGGAAGCACATGAGAAGGATGCTGGGCAAGAACTTTGATCGTGTTCCTACTCAGGTAACTCCTTGTTGTTGAAGCTGTAGACCCACATGCAGTGTTGGCCCCTTTGGTTGCAGAGCTGCTGCAGTGCCAAGACAGTTGTACCCAGGCTCTAAGGGATGTGTGTCTGCACTGGTGGGTGCTACTGGGAAGTAGGAGTACATCCAAGGCAGCTTTACCTGGCTGAACTTACACAAAATGAGTAAAGATGTTGAAGCATAGATTGCAAAGCATTGCTTAGTGCAAACAGCTTTTCCTTGTAAATTTTGTAGAAAAAAACCGAGAAGGATAACACTAAAATACTCATATTTACAACTTGCACTCTCTCCCATCTCTTTCAATACATACAATTGGCTTATTAAAATTAACATGCTTAGGATGTGGAAGAATTGAACGTGCTAGTTAAAGCAAATATTTCCTGTTGCATATAAAGAATTATTTGCTTCTTTCACCTAGGTGGGATAAATACCAATCTTGACATTTCTCTTCCCTTATTGATGTGGATTTAGTCGGGAAGTATCAGAGTGATGGAGTTGCTGCTTTACTAACACAAAGAGCAACTGGCAGATTAGGTCTGTTTGTTTCCTGAAGAGTTTCAGCTGCAGAAGTGAGCTGCTGCTCCAAAGGACAGCGTCCCTGCCACCTCTCACTTGTTCTTATTCTTCAGTTGTTTTAGCTGCCATTGATTTGGTAGATGAAACAAGCTGTCTTTATTTAAATGCCTGTGGCTGATCTGACCCTAAGAACATCATCTGCTATATGGAAAACAAAAGAGACCATCTGTAGAAGCAAGATGAGAACCCTCTTTCATTCCACAACATGGGAATGAGAGATCCTTGTTAGTTACTAACTACTGTCAGTAAGTGAACTGGTCAATTCTAGTGCTGTTGGATTTAATGAGTTCACAGATGCCAAGGAACTGGTGTTGCTGTTGTGGCAGCTTTTGGCCTCATGAAACATTTCGGTACAGGAATCAGACTTAGGAAGATTTTACAAATAAATTTGTCTTCAGTACTTGTCTAGCATATGCTGAGTTTAACCCTAAGAATTCTACTGCACACTGGGCAGAAAATGCTGTGTTTAACCTCCATCTTCTTCCACTGGCAATCCTGTGCCACTTAGCAGTGACAAACAGGAGTAGTGGCCTGAGCAGTCCTGGGAGCACACAGCACCTCTCCTAATTTACTGCTGTGCTCAGCCCATGGAGGTGATACCAGCTCAGGGCGTGTGGCAGAGCTGACCAGACTGCTGGACTCCCTCTGCCTTTTGCACTGGAATGAAACACCCGGTTTTTCCCATGCCTTTGTGCTCTGTAGGCAGCTCATGGTGTGTTTGACCCACCCATGGACCTGTCCAGGCCACTGCAGCTGCACATGAGCCCCCCCAGGTGTGGCCCTGGTGTCAGCCCGTGTCCCCCTGCAGCACTGACATGACCCAGGCATGGCTCCAGCACCTGACTGCAGCAGGACCTATACAGTGAGGGGGCAATGCCAACATCAACACCACCTCTTGGTGAGCACATCAGAATCCACACACCAGGATGCTGGTGCCAAGATTAACACTCCCAGCTCCCGAGAGCAGCACAATTCACATACCAGGATGCATGTGCCAGGTTTAATGCTCTGAGCTCCTACTGCAGAAGGATTCATGCTCCTGGCCCCAGTGCCATGGGTTCCACTCACAAGCACATGCCAGCTATCCCTCCTGAGCTGTGGCAGAGGGAGATAAACATGCAGACAGATGGGTTTGGTCCTGGTATCTTGCTTTTGGTGTAAAAGTCCCCGTCTTGTTTTCCTGCTGCAGGTTATTGGCCACACTCCAAGAAATGAAAATCTCCCCCAGGTTGGCAGCATGGCACCCAGCCCAGCCTCATCAGGAACCCCAGCCTCCTTTCAGGGACCCCCAAGCATGATGGACACTGAAACAGAAGAGTACATGGATTACACTGGCTGTAGCCCTGGGGGTATCTCCTCTGAATCTTCCAACATGGACCGCAGCTGCTCCAGCACTCCAGTGGGCAATGAAAGTACATCAGCAGGTAAGGGAGAAGGGGGTGTGTGAAATAGATCATCAGTTGCCGGCTCTCCTGGGAGATAAACTCATAAAAAGAGGCCAAGGGACAGTTGCACCTTAAAATACACACTGTGTCAACTTCAGCAGTGCCTCACGCTAATCCAGCTCTCTCCAGCACCTGGGAGAAGAGTTCCATCAAAATATACACCTCAAGCATCCAGGAACTGGCAGCATGCCTTTTTCCTCCCATGAAGAGAGGTTTTTATCCTGGGTCATGGAGTTGGGTCTATTTTAATAGCTGATAAAAAAAAAATAGAGAAAAAGAGCTGTGGGCCCCTTCTGTACTTGGCATTTCCTCTGGTACCTCTTTGTATTTCCTCAAGCAGCATCTGAAGTCAGGCTGTACTGGTGAAGTACAACAGCAGATATGACATATACAGGGGATAAAACCTCTCACATCTTCAGAAAGCAAAATCTAAAAGCAGCTCACTGAGCTCCCTTCCTCACCCAAAAACTCTTGTTCCACTTTGTGCAGTAGCACAGAGCAGAGCCCCTTCATCCCCTCTTTTGGGAAGTAAATTCCTGCCCTGTTTGCTAGGATCGTGCAGAGCCATCTCCCCCTGCCCTGCATTACAGGGTCAATTTGTAAGGAGTCACATACCTGGTAGGAATTATGCCATCATACAGTGATGACCAGGGATCTCTCATTTGTCCTTCTCAGGGTTAAGTGGGATATTCTGCTTAGGCTGCCTCAGTTTGCTTTAATTCCATACACATTTTCCTGGTTTTCTTTGCCACCCCAGATAAAGGCCAGCAGAGTCATGTTGTAGGAGCACTGCTGGGTCATGGCACTGACCCCACAACATTATGGCACCTCCAGAGGGTTCTGCTGGGGCAGTGGTTCCTGGCACTCTCTTCTGTGCCAGTAGTGGCCCAAGTGCTAGGAAATGCCGCCCCTGCTCTCCAGGCAGGGAGCAGCTCCACCTGCCCCAAGAGCTGGAGCACCCTCTCAGCTGTTCACTGAAGCAGGCAGCAACCCCACAGATGGACAAGGGCCAGAATGACCAAATTAATCCAGAATTCCTGCCTGAAAGCCTGTGTCTCTTCCCCCATACCATAAAGCCACCTTACCTCCTGCAGAGACAACTGTCCTCTTCCTGGTGCTGTCAATTCCTCACCTTCTGTTTCTTCTCTGTTACAGTTCTGTTTCATACATTTGTGAATGTATTTTCCATTTTCATCATATTGCTTCTGCTCTTGGGTTCTCATTTCAGTTCTTTTGTTTCTTGTTTTGTTGTTTATTTTTGGTTTTGTTTTATTGTTTTTTCTTTTCTTTTTTTTTTTTCTTTTCTTCTGCTTTTTTTCTCTCCACATTCTCCAGGCTGCCTGGTTCCTTCTACTGCTACTGCTGCTGCCGATGATGCAACCCACACTGCACCACAACCTCCACCACCATCTCTGCCTCCATCTTTCTCACAAGCCCTGCTTAGGTCTCCCCTTCCCACCCTGCCCTACCTCTTCTCTCCATCTTGTCTCTCATACTCCTTGCTCAGTGCCACTCTGGGAGCCAGCAGAGGCATTGTCATGCCTGCCGCCAGCACCGCTGGGTTTTCGCCCATCATTGCCTCTCCAGCTCCAGTAAAAAGTGACGTTCCCTTAGTGCAGGATGCAGCAGGTAACACTTCTTTGCTTTCTCTCCATGTCCTGTGCCCAGCTCCCTCCCCACTCACCCTGCCCACGTTTTTTCTCTGCACCTTTGGGTCGGTAGAGCAGCAAAGGTCACTCTGTGCCTTACCCAGTGTTAGCCAAGGGCCCATCCATGCCTGCTCCTTTTCCCTGCTGACACAGTAACCACAGCTAAGGGGGAACAAGCCAGAGCAAATCATTCACAGACATTTGGATGGAAAACTGAGAGCAACTGCCACCAATTCCTAACTATGAGAAAAACCTAACAAAATCCACACTAAACATGAATTTTCTTGGTAACCTCAAAGTGGTCACAGAGCAAACTTTGCTCATGTGGCATTAATGGGACTTGGACTTCTTGGTTAGATCTTCCAGGCCACCCAAGCCAGTGCCTGCCATAGTGTGCTGCACACATCTCAGCAGGTCAGTGGCTGATGAGGTAGCCAGGTCCTGTGTTTCAATTGATCTTGCAAACTTCATATGAAGCCACAAAGTTCAGGGGTGCCTTCCCTGGATGAGGAATGAAGTACAGGCAGTGTCACATGGTGACATCATCAGACAGGTCGAGCTGTTTCTCACACAGTATTTATATCTGCTCTAATCAGCTGCAGAAAATACAGATAGATTTCAGTTTTAAGCTGCCATGACTCCCATGTGTGACTAAGATCAGAGATGTCTCAGGCTGAGTATTCTCATTCCATCTGGGAATTGCTTTTAGGGTGTGTCTCACTTTTGGCTTCTTTTCCCAACTCCTAGCTCTTTTCTTGTTAATTAAGGACATCTTTGTGCATAAAGTTCACAGTTACGAGGCTTCTGGCAGCCTACAAATGTCTCAGTCATTCTTCCTGCCAGTTTTAGTAATATGTAAATCCAAGGTCAGTGATTTGGAGTATGGCTGGATGACCAACTTCACAGGTTTCCAGCTCCAATTCATAGGTTTTTCTCAAGGGACTTGGCAGGACAAGGATCTTTGCCTTGTCCAGAGGAGTGTGTGCCAATTAACAAAATTCACAAGAAACTCTATCTTTGCTTCTTTTTTAACTGAATTGCATGCAGCCTGAAACATTTTGACCGTGTGCTGTGCTTCCTCTAATCAAATATTTTTAAGTGTCTTTTGTTTTTTACCTTGGTATTGTTTGGTGAATGCTGACAATTTTAGTGGTTAAAGAAATAAGCTTATGGAAAACACCTACCATTGAGATCTGGGGGGGGGATCACATCCATTGAGGCTTGTAATCTTCCACAGGGTGCAGGGACTGAACGCTGGCAAAAGAGGAGAGTGCACCAAGGTGTCATCTCTCTTCATTATGCCCTTACTCCAAAACTTTGCCTGTATGAGAAAAAAGAATTGGTTTTCAATTAAAGTTTTAAGCACATCTGTTTGAACTGTTTTAAAAGCTATGTAGGTACAGAGTTTTAAGCAGGTAAAATTAAAATTCTATTTATTTCCCATCCATAGTCTTTTCTCTAAGATGGGTTATCCTATATTCCTGTCCAAAGACAGACAATACGAGCATTAATTAATTAACTTGATGGTTTGGCAGTTATTTTATTAAAGGAGTTAATCTGGACAGCAGCGACTTGTCCAGGCACCACTGCACTTAAATGAGTTGGCTGGGAGTGGAGAACTGAATTTTACAATACCAGATGTTTAGCAGGGAGCAGAGAGTAAATTGGTCACAGATTCTGTAGTTAAGAGCCTGCCAATTTCAAATCTCCAGTGACAGAAAGTTATTCTTTCACTGGTAGCTGGTTAAATCAACCCTAGCATGCAGTTTCCACCACGTCACTCAGATGGTCTCACCGTGGATGACCTGAGCTGCAGTCCTGAGTCTGAGACAGGAGCCATTAACAAATGGGGTAGAAAACCTTTTGTTGTTTGCTTATCCCACAAACTGTAGTCTCCTGGCACCACTCCCACTGGCTTGTGTGGGAGGTTTCCTTCAGTGGTCACCACCTTCCCTTGAAGGGGTGTCACTGAGGGGTCATCACCTCTAACACCTGTGCACCTGCCAGAAAGGAAATAATTCTACACCAGTTGACTGCCCCTTCAGTCTCCCAACAAGGATGCAAACTGCTCTGGGTTCTCAGGCCCCACACACTGCGTGCCACAAATTGTGCCTCTTTTAAGAAGATGGCAGTTTCAGCAGGAAGAGAGTCATAAAAAAAAAAAGTATGTGTTAGTTGCAAGCTATAATTTCTAATTACACTCACAGTTCTGCACCTGGTGAGAAATTCTTGCCTCCAACCTTGTCTGTGCTGCATGTTGATACTGGAGATTGTGGGTTGATTCTGGAAACAGCAAGCAGAGGAGAAAAAAAGTTAATAGATATATTGAGGTCGAGTCCTCCATGTCAGTGTGATCCTAGGGGACATGAGCAGTAGCCAGTTATGCTGGCCCTGTGAATCGAACTGGAAGATAGATGAGGGGTCTTTATTTATACTAGGGGCATCGTGGAATTTTTGAGACCCAAGGGAATGCTGCAGAACTGGTATTTTCTCTCAGAGTCCACTGTCTAGTGATGATGAGAATTAGCCCCATTGAACATCTGTCCATCTGTCTTTCTAAGTGCACTCATTGTAATATGTAGGCTCATTATAGTGAGGGATGTTGCAGTCTCCTGGCCAAAGTCCATCCTGTTTCTATAAATTCTACCCCCCTCTCCCCACTGCAGTTTTAATCACGTATGGGATCTTCCTTCACTTCCTGCCTGTCCTTGGCAATTGCAGTGCATTACAAGAGCCTGGATAGGGAAAACAGTGCACACGTACAAGCTTTTAGCACACTGCAACGCTTTTTACCACCCCAGTGAACTGCAGTAACACACCTCAGTCCTTGGACTGGAGCGAGCCAGCTCCTCCCTATTAAAGTCTGATTTGAGGGAAACAGGACTAGAGGTTAGTTAAGGAGCAAGAGAAACAGTGAAAGTAGCAAACCAGAGAAGCAACAGTAAACATTGATACAAGATCAGGTTTGCCAGAGCAGCAGACACAAGGCAGGACATGCTGAAAATTGAGGAAGTGATGTCCAGCAGGCATGAGCTAGCCCAGGAGCCTGGAGTTCAGGCTCACTCAGGGCTCGGGGGATGAGCTGCAGGGTGGGAACAGTTGCAGCATTGTGTCTTGGCAAATCCAGAGCTTGCCAGGGCGGCTGGGAGATGGAGAGACCTGGCTGTCAGCAACACCGCTCTGCGCTTTCTCTCCTCAGGGAACACCATCACCATGCCAACTGCCTCGGGGGCCAAAAAGCGTTTCTGGATTATTGAGGACATGTCCCCATTTGGCAAGCGCCGCAAGACCGCATCCTCACGCAAGATGCTGGATGAAGGGATGATGCTGGAGGGATTCCGGCGCTATGACCTCTACGAGGACTGCAAGGACTCCAGCTGCCAGTTCTCTCTCAAGGTTACCCACTACCACTGCACACGGGAGAACTGTGGCTACAAGTTCTGCGGCCGTACCCACATGTACAAGCACGCCCAGCACCACGACCGTGTTGACAACCTAGTGTTGGATGACTTCAAACGCTTCAAGTCTTCACTGAGTTGTAACTTCCCAGACTGTCAGTTCTCTGGCAACAGCACACACTTCCACTGCCTGCGCTGCGGCTTCCGCTGCACTGACAGCACCAAGGTGACAGCGCACCGCAAGCACCACGGCAAGCAGGACGTCATCAGCGCCGCCGGCTTCTGCCAGTTCAGCTCCAGCGTGGACTGCGAGGTGCCTGACTGCAAGTACAAACTCAAATGCTCCCACTTCCACTGCACCTACCCTGGCTGCAAGCACACCGTGGTGGGGATGTCACAGATGGACTCCCACAAGCGCAAACACGAGAAGCAGGAGCGAGGGGAGCTGCCTGCCATCTCTCCCGGCCCCGAGGGCCTTGCCCACTCCACTCTTGAGTATGATATCCAGAACTCTTCCATCAACCTGGACAGTTCCCTCAACCTCAGCACTGACAACAACAGCTCCCTCTTCTTCCTGCAGAACGCGGCCGGCGTGGGCCTCAGTGACTCCCTGGACCTCAGCAAGAAGCAGGCAGAGGCCAGCGAGGGCCCGTCCCCAAGCAGAGCCGGGGCCGCGCCGCAGGAGGGGAGCGCGGCTGCACCTGGCTCTGGAGATGTGGAGGACGAGGACGACTCCTCCCAAGAGGATGAAGAGGACGATGAGGAGGAGATGAATGAAGAAGAGGAGGATGATGAAGAGGAGGATGACGATGATGATGATGAAGAGGATGAGGAGGAGGAAGACCTGAACACAGATTCCGAAGAATCGCTGCCAGACCCTGAAGGCCTGGCCACTAAAGAAGATGGAGAACCAGAGGAGGGTGCTTCTTCCACAGACCATGGCGATGCTTCCAGGCCACAGGGCGAGCCAGCCCTCACTCCAGCCCCGACTCCTGCCCCTGCTCCCACTCTGGCTGCTGCCTCAGCCTCCACCATTGCTCCAGCAGCTTCTCCTTAATCTTAGAGACAGCAGCAGCAGTGGTTTGGTTTTTCTCTTACACAGAATTACTAAGAGGACCCCGTACGAGGCGAGAACAAAGATGGGGATGGCAAATGAATAATGAACTCCGTGCCACAAATGAGAGAGAGGAAGGAAGGAAACCCCTGCTCCTCCCCAGGCCCCAGAAGAGATCAGTTGGCAGCAGGACTGGTGCTGCATCACTCCATTCTACAGATCCCGGAACAAGGGGGCAGGATGCAGCAAAAAATACCCTTTCTATGGACATGAACCCTGAGGGTACCCGCTGCTCCTCCTTGCTCCCTGCACGGTGCGTGGGGCCTGTGCCCATCTGGGGACCCTTTTTTATGGGTGGGGCTCTATCCCCCCAGTTTTCTTTCTGGGTTTTATTTTTCCATGTTTTCAGTTGTACGATAATAATAATAATCTCCACTTCTTGGAGGGGGGTGGGTGGGAACAAGAGGTAATGAATTTTAGAAATATATATCTGTGTGTGTGTCTCTCTCTATATAATGTACACACACACACACATATATAAAATTAAAGGAATTGGTGTCACAAAGACAAGTAGCTCAGCTTTTGCCAGTGGGAAGGAGGGGGTGAGGAGTGTGCTCTCTCTCTCTCTCTCCACCCTTCCCCCCTTCTTTCTCCAGCATTAAATGGCATCAGACAGCCAGGGTGGGAGTGGGTATTTATTGTCACATAAATGAGGATGCATTAATGAATGAGCAGGGGTGGGAATGGGACACTCCTCTGTTCTTCCAGATCCTTTTTACTGTTAATGATAATAATTTTGAATGCTATTTATATTGTAAAACTTTCTCAGTCTACACTTTCTCTATAGGACACCTCTCCTCATCCCTGCTGTTCTGACTGTAGGGATTTAGCTGAAGTAACCTGGGAAGAACACAGCAGGCAGTTTAAAGGGTCTGTCACACTGGAGGACTGGGGTTACTCTGCCATCCAGTTCCATCTCATCCCAACCCCTAGGTGCTTCCTCTCTGCAGAGGGTGAGGCGTTTTTGTGGTGCTTCAGTATCCCCATCTCAGGAGGCTGTGAGCTGCCCCTGCCCCACGGTGCAGCACAGGGAGCACCAAGCTCTCACAGGAGTGTCCTGGTCCCTGAAGCAGCCTGGAGGGGCCCTGCTCTGCCCCAGGCAGTCACACCAGGACAGGCCCCAGGCCCTGGTCCCCAGCGGACGCGCCAGTCTGTGGGGGACACGGATCTCAGGTGACTCTGGCAGGGCACACTCTGAGCCCACTGGGTGCCCTGCTCAGCTCTGGGGTGGGGGGCAGCCCCGTTGTGCAGCAGGACCTGCTGCCCAGTGCTGGGTTTGTGGTTACAGCCCCTGCTGTACCCCCAGCCCGGGGAGCTGCCTCCTCGGAACTGCTGCAGGCCTGGGCCCTCCTGGCGTTCCCTGACAGGGGCTGAGGGCTCACATGAGCAATGGCAGCCGTGTTGAGCCCTGCCACCTCCAGCAGCTCGGGCTTTCCCCTGGTTCCAGGCTCTTCCCTGCTCTCTTTTCCTGGCCTGGCCAGGAACACACACTACAGGACACTGTCCCAGGACACTGCACTGCAGGTGCCACAGCAGCTGTTTTACCCCAGATCCTTGCCTGAGCCTCAAAGGGCTTGTCTACACACACCAGGGCACCAGAAGGACTAGTATGAATTAATTCTGATAGTTATTTTGGTGCCAGTTTTAAAGTATACCAGATTAGTCTGAGCTTTGTCCTTTTTTTAAAAAAAAACAACTCTTTTCTTTTATACCATGCAGGCACCCTCTCCCCTACTCAGCTCCATGAGCACTTCAGCTCTAAGGGATCCCCAGGATTTGTTTTCACCCTGAACAGATAAAGGCCTCAAGAAGTTGGTTTTTTTTTGTAATTTCCCTGAGGAACTGGTGCAGATCAGGTCTGACTTATAAACAAGCAGCTCAGCTGTGTAAATGTGGGGACAGAATGTTCAGCTAATGTTTCAAAAGGAAAGGAAAAAAAAAAAGTTGTACAGTATTTTTCCTGTAAAGGTTATTACTATATATAGAACAAAAGAGAAACCACCAATGCCAAGGGGTGGAGGGGGAGGTGTCACCTGCCTTCTGGATAGCCCTTACATATGGTTAATTGTGTGTGCAATTTTTTTTCTCCTTTTTTTTCTCTTTTTTTCCCCCTTTTTTATTTTTTTTTCCTCTCTTTCAATGTAGTATATGTTTGTAGGGGTGGCAGGGGAGGGGGGGCCTTAATGCTGTGGTTTGAGGCTGACTTCACACTCCCAGCACTGACCGGACCTGCACGATTCCGAACTCTAACTTGAATTTTGTAGAGATGAAACAAATGAAAACAAATGAAATATTATCACTAGTTTGTAGTTTATTTAATTCTTTGGAGTTCTTTTCCTCTATCAGCTATTTGTGTGGCTTTTATTTTTATAGGGGTTTTTTTGTTGTTTGTTTGTTTTTGTTTTGTTTGGTATATCCCCTGCCCTCAGCTGTGTGTTTCCTAGCACAACCCCATTCTTGAATAGAATGAAGCTCACGTTCCTGGGGCAGAGTGATGGAATGATGCCCTGGAATTTCTCAAAATGGGATGGGGCAAAAAGATTTTACTTTACTAGCATTGCTGCAGGTTCTGTACTTTTCCCTGTGTTCAGCTACTTTAGATAGTATGGTGATGGGCTCCAGGAGGAATCCTTAGATTAACACAAGCCACATCCTGCAAAGCAGATGTGACCATTTTGTACCGCCAAAATCAAGAGGATCTCTGTCAGTGACTGTGGGAGCAGGACTGAGCCCTCCTGGGAGCAGGGGCCAGGGGCGACCAGGGGGCTCCCTTGGGCCACTCGTGTCCCTGCTCTGGGGAGCTGGGAGCCTGCACTGACACAGTGTTTGCCTCTGCCCTGCCACATCTCCCCAGACCCCAGGGACTGCACAGCAGTGGGGAAAGCAGCAGTGTGTGGAGGAAGGGCTGAGAGATGCCAGTGGCTCTGCCCTGTGTCCCTCGTGGCTGAGTGTGCCAGAAGGGCCCATGTTTATCTATGCACACCATTTTCTCCCCCCAGGCACCCTACTCTCCCTGACATCTCAGCCCTTCTCCCAAACTTCTGTCACCTCTCCTCCAGGAGCTGGCACAGGGAATGAGAGTTCTTTCCCAACAGGCTAAAGGTGACCCCTGAGCAGGGCCTGACCCCCAGAGGGGCAGGGTCCTGGCAGGACAGTGGCCACTGGCCAGCCTGACCCCATCCTTCTCCCAGTCCTGTTCCTGTAACTCTTACACTGTCTCTGTTTGCAACAACAACAAAAGAAAGTTGAACCCGACTTTTTATTCTGCCATGTTCAGGCTTTAATTCAGCGAAACCCTTAAGCAGATGACTCTGAGTGGGCCCAGGTTTAAGCCCGAGCTTAAGTGCTTTTCTGAACGAGGGCCTCAACAGCCCCAGGAGCCATCAGAGCAGGTGGTTTGTCACTCCAAGCTCCCACACCAATGGGACTGCCCAAAGAATGACCAGAGAAAGAGGGAGATTCAACTGGCTCTGTAAGGAGGGGAAAGAGGAGAGAGGAAATGGAACTGTTTTGTCCAAAACAAGATAAAAACCAAACAATAATAAACCTTGAGATGGACCCTCCTGATTCTGCTACCATTCACTGCTGAAGAGCAAAAAAAAAATTAAATAAAAACTATTGACTAGATTGTTCATTCTAGCCACAAACTCAACTGGATTAAAGTCTGCGTGGAAGGAATTTTGTAAAGAAAAAAAAATTAAAAAAAAATTTCCAATGTAGCAAAAAAAACAACTTTAAAAAACAAAAATAATAAAAAAAAAGACAATGAGGGAGGATTCTAGCCTTTTGTAATATCCATATTGCACACTAGGACTATAAGCCATTGCTAGCTCATTTTGAATTTTAAATGTGTAATTTTATTTTGTTTTGTTGTTGTTTTTTTTCTTTCCATGGGGGAGGGGGGGAAATAAATGCTTGAACCACCAATGCTCTTTTTAATGTTTTATAAATATGTATGTGTATATATATAAATATAAAAATAATATGTATGCACATATATATGTGTGTGTGTATATATCTATATGTATATACATATATATAGATATATAGATATATATATAGGTTTTGAGACAAAAATGCAGAAAGTGAAAAAAAACACCCTAAACAGGATGGTGTGCTCTGATTTACTTGAATCTGGTCTCTTCAGCACCTGCGTTATTAAGAACTGAATATTTTTCCACTTGAATTTAGTGCTATTAGAAATTTAATATATGTGTTTTATTTATTTGATTTTTTTTTTTTTTGCATGACTGATGCAAGGTTTGACATTTTCACTCAATAAAAACTGGAAAAAAAACCCCAACATTTTAAGTGCTCAGGTTGTGTTCTTGCTTGAGGAGGTGGTTTATGTTTCTAAGAGTTTGGAGCAGTTGGCAGCCCTGGAACAGTCACTGCAGCAGCAGTGCACCTCCGGGGGGAGGTGGAGTGAATGGAATTCTCCCTCCATGGACTCTGGTGTTTAAGTTTCCCAGCAGCCCTGAGGTTTTTTTCTGAGTTGCCATCAGGGCCCTTCACAGACACCATGAGAGCATGAGCTCACACTCACAGTTCCACCTTGCTAAATGGGACATGGAATTAGAGATGTGACTGTTCACATTTTGACTTTTCCCTTCCTACTTTGGCCTCCAAGCTCTGGGTGCTGGCTTGGGGTCTGTGGTGGAACTGTCAGGCTGTAACCCACCCAAAGCCTTATGGTGACAATCAAAACATCTGACTGAGTACCCACTAAAACAGCACAGAATCCAAAAAACATAAAAGCTAAAACTTAAGGCATCAACTCAGGAGATGAGTGAGAATGAAATGTCCTGCCTGCATGGAACAGGTGAGGAGTAGAAAATCTACTCATCCCCACTAAAATGCTGAAATCCACATGCTTTTGACAGAACTTAGCAAGAACACAATGCCAGGCATCCAACATCCAAGAGCTGGCATTCCTACCTGGCTGCTCTGTAGCTTTTCCTGCTGCAGTAACCTGTGCACAGCATGCAGTAGCAAAGTCCAGTGGCTGCTGTTGGGGATGAGGATGTCCAGGCAGGAGGAGTGACTGTAAAGGAACAGTAAATTGGCTAAAAAAACTGTTCACTCCATGCAGCCAGTCCCCCCTGTCTCTTACCCAAGACTCATTCCAGACCTGGGCACTTCCACACTGGAGGTGGGTCTAGCACAGGCTCTCATCACCAGCATTCCTGCAGAGTGGGACAGGCAGGAGATGCCATTTTTTATGAGGAAGTAGGCAAGTTACTTTGGAGGAAAAAAGAAGGAACAATTGCATGTTGAATATCAGTTCACGTGCTCTGAAGCAGCTGTCCTCACTGAATGTGCCAGTCCCAACAGGTCCCTGGGCACTCACCCCCTGTGGCAGGTCACTGCTCCCAGCCCCGGTGTACCCAGACCCTCCTGTGCACAAGAGCTGCCTCTGGGGGACCCCCACGCCCTCCCCCCTGCCCAAAGCTGTCCTGTCACCAGTGAGGCCACAGCAGCTGCAGCTGGGTTTGCACATCTCCTGCTCAGCACTGCACAGAGCCTGTCCTGCTCAAATGCACATCAAAATGTTCTTTCTTTACCCTTCCTTGTGGCTCTTCCCCAACCACATGGAAGCAGCTGGGTCTTTGTGCCTCTCTGGCATTGTCAGAGAGCCCAGGAGCAGCAAGGCAGTGCCTGCCAAGCCTGGTGCACTGGCAGCAGCTGCCTCCTTATTAGCAGAGAGGATTAGACTCCTCTCTCTTTCAAAGCCCCCTCATTGCTGTGCTGCAGCTCCCAGCCATCCTGTTTTCAGATGTCATTATCTGAACATGCTCCTAATCCAACCTTGGAGCCCACAGGTTTGTTCTCACTGGAACCCTGCCCACAGCACATGGAGTATTTAAATGGCTGTGTTTCCAGGTGGGAACAGGGAACATGAACAACACAATTCATTGCTGGAAAGCTTTAGCTGGAACTTGCCTTTTCTCAGTGGGACTCTGACTGGACTTCATAAAAGAATGATTACATTGTGGGAGAAGCTGCAAGTTGAACAAATCAAAGTCTCATCTGTTCCAAGCCCTTGCAGGTGGTGACAGTGCAATCTTGCATCCACAGCCCTGCACCCACTGCCCCTGCACCTGGTGAGCCCTGGGAAGCAGCAGACACCAGACAAGGTTGCTTGTTCTAATGTCAAGACAAAAACTGGGCAGTTGCTGCTGCTATTGCACTTTGATAGGTCAAGTGTATCCTGTAATAGCCTTTGAGTCCTCTGTGGCAGACAATGTTACATGGAAATCCAGCACTCAGGCTCCAGCTCCCATCTTTGGGGTCTCTGCTATCTTGAACAGATTCCACCAGTACCTGAAAGCTGACAAAACCTACAATTCCTACCTACAAAAAGCAATTCCTACCAAATGGGTGAGGGCAAAGAGGGAAGAAAGGCACTGAGCACTTGTAGGTACAGGAGGTGCTGACAGGGATGCTGTCAAGTTCCTCATGCTGGAAGTTCCTCATGTCAGCCCTGGGGCAAGCAGTGGGTTCACTGGAGACCCTCAGGCAATCCTTCCCTCACAAGAGTCAGAAGAGGATGGGAACATGATCCATCCTGAGCAGATCCCTTCACCTTCCCAGAGCAAGGAAGGGTGTCTGTGTCCCAGTCCTGCTCTTGCCCCTGAAGTGCCCCAGGCCCATCCTAGCTGAGGAAGGGTGGCCAACAGAGGCAGCTTCCCTTCTTCCTTTTGCTCTTTTTTGGCAGGAAAACTCTTAAACAAACAAATGAAGAAACACTGAGGATTTAAGTAAACAGCTGAAGATTTATCTGACAGGCAGACAGAGCTGTTCCCTGCCCCCTTCCCTCCCTTCCCACAGGGCAGTGGAAACCAGCAGCCCCTGCCCTGAGCCCCCGCTGCCAGCAGCCCCAGAGACCCTCCCTGGGACCCCAGGACATGGCCAGGCTCTGCCTAAATGCCAGAGCTCTGCACCTGGCACATGGAATTGGGCACAACTGGGACACTTGGTCTGTGGCCAGAGCCCTCGGCGGGGAGCAAGTGCCAGTGGCCAGGCACTGTCCCTGGAAGTCACCTCTTGGGGAGAGCCAGTTGTGCCCAGGGCAGGTGTCCAGCTCTGGCCTGTGCTGTGCCCAGGCCACTTACACAGCCTCTGTGCAGAGGGTGCCCCGGGGCTGGCACAGCTGCAGCCCCTCCACACAGCACAAGGGGGGACAGCCACTGCCACGGGCATCCACCACACTTCCCCATTTTCCCACTGTTTTACACAGATCAGCAGGTTCTGCCTGCAGTTTCTAGAGTTGGAGGGAAAAGGAGGCAAGAAAGAGAAGCAGCAGTGGGATATTCCAATTCCAGGCTGCACCAGGCTTGTTCTGGCAAACAGGAGAGCCTGTGAAGCAAGAGGGAGTCCCAAGCTCCATCTCACACCCAAAACCTGCTGCTGCTACCATGGAAGTGTTGATGCTACTGCAAAAAAGCAAACAGGCACACAGAGATGGTTCCTGCTGTTGACAATGAAGGGGGCAGAAAGCAAAGAATAATTCATCTATGCAGGAAAGCTGTGCACAGCTGTGCACAATCAAAGCTCCAACACATCTGACTGAGTACCCACTAAAACAGCATTTAGCACCCAGTCCTTAGTGCAGGCACAAAGTTGAAACTGCTTAAGTAAAGCAAATCTCCTCAAAGAGGTGGAAGAATGTCCACCCCAGAATTTGCTCTGGTTTAATTAAATCAGTTTAAAAAATGCATTTTACACAGGTGTTACTCCAGCTGTAGTAGCTACAGAAGCTGAGGTGTAAAGCTGGAAGCAGCCTGTGAAGTGTTGGAAATGATGGAGCACAAGGAGATGGACATGATGGAAGGTGAGACATGAGCAGGATGCACAGAACAGCCCTGCCAAGCAAAGGGACTGAGACACAGGCAAGCAGCCTGGTAAAGTGACAGGCAGAGAAAGAAAGAAAGGCACCAAACAAGCCAGTTATATCCTTGATCCTCAGAACCAGCCCTACCCTGCCAATCCCCTTCTCACACAGGAGGCACAGTCCTAAAGAAAAGCAAGTATTTTACCTAAATCAATAAAAAATACAGTGTCACTCTCCTATTCCTCTTCAGGGTGTTCTTGCCGCCAGCATCATAAAACATCTCTCATTATTTGCACAAACGCAGAAGAAACAACACTGAAGGGGGAATTCCTTCAGCAGATGCAGAAAAGGAGGGATTTGTTCAAAAACAGGGTGTTGTTCTAGGAGGCTCCATACTGTAAGTAATCCCTGAGCAGTCCTTGCAAAGCATTTGGGGAGATTTTTAGCCTGAAAGACACTTTACAGAAATAAATTGTAATTGAGTTTTAATAATCTCCCCCTTTTCAGAAAGGGCCTGACAGATGCTGCCTAGTGCTCACTTCTGCCCCATTTCAAATATTTTTACCTTATTTGGATGAAATATATTATTTTTCTAAAGAAAGGAGGTTGGGTTTTGGTTTTTTTTTTCTCTCCAAAGAGATGGTTTTCCCTTCGTCCAGCTGGTGCCTTTATTAGGTTAGTGCTTGCTCCCTTTTGGGGATGGGATTGTTTTTTTCCCTGATCTGGGACAGACCATGCCAGCCCCTCAATCTGAAAGTGTGCAGCTTGTACTGCACAGCAAGTGGAGAAGTCAGTCCCTGATCTCCATCTTCCATCTTCCCTGATACCCCAAAACTCACTCTAAGTAAATTTCCATTTTTTTAATATTCTTTTTAAGAGTGTAAGAAGTGGTGAGAGCCACTCTTTCACCAGCATAACACAATAATGTGGACACAGCTTCAAAGGTGCCTGTCCAGGCTGACTCCTGAGGAAGCAGCATAGTCTGGGGATAGGACAGTAAGAGGGAAAATGAAGGAAGCTGGAAGCTCTCTCCTGTACCCTTCTTTCACTTTCCAGCACTGCTTTATTTATGTTACCAATCCCTGGAGATCAAGCCTTTCTTTTGCTTTGCACTTGCACAGCACCCAATGGTATGAGAGGGGTGGAAAGCTCACAGCTCAAGCTCATCATCAGTTTTTGGTGTGCAGGGTCACCAACCACAAACGATCTGTGCTCAACACAAAGCCCCACCACACAAAAAGGACCTTCCAAAGCTTCGTGTGTCAAAGCCTGTGGCAAACAGATCTCTACAACCTGCTGCTGAAGGGTTTAATCAAGCATGGAGACCTTGACTTTAACAAAACAGGTTTGCAGCAAAATGCTGCTGTGGGCCTGAGCCTTTGTTTCCCCAAGCACAGCACTGCCCCAGCACAGCAATGGAGCAGACACCACTGGGGCTTTTCCACACCCCAACACACCCCACACCTTTTTCCACCTGCACACACCAGGATGGTTAGCCCTGTTTCTGGCAAACCTTCCTCCCCTCTACTGAAGGCAAAATGAAGAGAGAGCAGTTAGAAAAGAGCACTCACTCACCAGAAGGACCCGAGCTGCAGCAAGGAAAGGGCAGAGCCAAGTGTGTGTCTCAGGGCAGGCTGAGGTGCTGGGCCCAGCCTCAGGGCCAGTGGCCACAGCTGGATGGTGGCCAGAACAGGGCTGGGGATCTCTCCAGGGCACAGAGTTCATGGGGCTGGGGGTTGTACAAGCTGCAGGACCTTGCACAACACCCAAAGGTGGCTTTCTCAGCAACTTGTCTGTGCCACAGCTCTGTGTCCAGCATGCAGTACTTTTACCATCATGTGTGAAATCCAAGGCACACTTACAAGTAAAACACTTTGCAAAGTCATTCTCTTCCTTCTGATCCCAAACTCTTTGGTTTGTTTGGTTATGTCACCGACACACACAAGACAATAAAAATAAGATTCTTCCTGCTTTTGACAAAGATGTGTATAGACCGATCTGGCTCATCTGAGGGTAAGGAAGGTTGGAGGGAGATATCAGGAGATACCTCTCTTAACCCTCTCCCCCTTTTGAGTAGCCCACATTTCTCTTGCAGCTATTGAAAAGGGAGTTTTGATATTCTCAAATTACTGGGAAGTACCAGTCTGATACTGTTGCCTCTAGGAGAAAGCACAGGGCCACAGGCATTCACTGAAATGTGTCCAGATGACACTGTCCTTCACCTACTGCTATTAAGGACCTACAGAAACCATGTTAGGAACCCACTGAACTCAACTCCCTGGTGTGTTATTCCTCTTCCTGTGTAAAATAGAGTAAAAACAGAGTACACAGCAAAACAGCATTTGAATCAGCTAGGTGGTAGGGATCTGCTGCTGCTGTCTCATTCTGCAGATAAAAGGTTCTCTAGCTGGTGATCTCTCAGTTAACAGGATGCCATTGTCAGTGCCAACAGGCCAGTGGGGTAAGCATTTCACAGGGCAGCTAAGTTTGTTTCTAGCAAAAAAAAAAGAAGAAAAAAATTACAAGTTAGAAGTCAGGCTACAAGGACCAAAATCCTCTTCCTGCAACAGTCACTATGGTGGAAAAGAGAAGGAACACAACACAGAGGAACAGAACTTGTGATTCATAACTGTACCTGCAGGTCAGATGGTCTGGCTTCTTCCAAATTCTCTGCTGGTGCGTTGGATCTCTTCAACAAAATACACAAATACCCCATCAACGGCCAGAGGCACAGAGCAACAATGGCCTAGATGGGTTTTTCTGGGATTCATCAGGTTGGAGAAAGGAAAAACTTTAGAATGGGCACAATATACAGAAAACCTACAGAACTGGTAAGGTAGCAAGAAAGAAAAACTAAGGGACAGAAAAGAGCAGTTACAGAAAACTGCCTTTTACTCTGCACCAGAAATCCTGAGGTAAATAAATTGAACACTGGCAACATGGAGGAAAAGGGGGGGGAATGAACCCGCAGGGATGCTTGTACTATAAACCCTGTAAGTCACTCTGCAGGGCACATACCTCAGCAACATATTTTCCACATTTCACCAACTGCTGTTGTCCAGGCACTTTCTATTTTCAAAACCTTCTATGTATATAAAATGTATACAGGCAGGACAATACATTTTCATCACATCCCTGTGTTGTTGTGTTTTCACAAAGATTCTTGGCTTGGAGAAATGTCATCTCTTAAGAAAAGCCTTTCTTTTTAAACACTTTCAAATTTGCCCTGTTTTAGCTAAACGTGACGTTCTTTGTGAACGTTAAACAGTGGAGAGAGAGACTGAAAGGGAGAGAGAGACACACACACTCACTCACTCCTGGGGAAGATATTCGTCCATTTAAGGCATGAGAAATCATCACATTCAGCAGCAGGTCTAAATACAGTAATATGAAGGTCCCTTTCACTCCCCCGAGCAGGAAAATGTCACTGTGTACCAGACACCCAAATACTTGGGAATCAAGTAAATCCCTCATTTTTCAGAAGGGAGCCAAATCCTTCTGTTGAACAATGATGGAACTGTAGTAGCTACAGTTTACTTGCTGCACACCATCTCCTTCGGTGGCTTCTGCACTGGGATGGCAGGGTTAGCCCAGTCATGGGACCCAGCACAGCATTCCCTCCTGGAGATAAGACTGGGGGGCCACGGGATATCTCACAGGCTCCCTTCAGCACCTCCTGCTGCTGGGGGAAGGAGCAGGACACCGAATTATTCCACACCCTGCAGAGCCTCCTGCTGGGAGCAGAGGCACAGAATAACTGCACTGCACTCACCAGGGGTACATCCATCCCACCTCTGCACACCAGACAAGGCAGCTCCTGGAGCTACTTGTGGTGTACCTGACACTGCACTGGCACCACGGCCTCCTGCTGATACTGCCTAGGACTGGAGCAGTCAGAAATCCAACCACAAATGTCCTATGGAAAACACTGTAAACAGATCAGATTTTTGTAACCATCCCTTTCCCCTCCCTTGACCACCCTACATGCATATTTCGCCCAAAAATAAGAGCCATAGTAATCCAGTAATAGCCTGGTGTTAAATAGTGGTAACTCATATTTATTACAATTATATACAATCATATTTTATATTTGAATCTATACATGATCACACAGACGAGCACACTTGCTTGGTGAGGACAGTGAGACTCAGTTGTTACAAGAATTGCTCTGCTAAGATGCTCTGATGCAGTGAATAGTATCATTGGACACCACCATTTTACCAGCTGCAAACACAATGCTGCAAATGAGAGCTCTCAAATTCACTGGTTTGTGTACGGCCCAATGGGGCAAAAAAAATGCTGGACTGGGCAAAGAAGGGCCAGTGGTTAAACCCCAGAAGTGGAGCTGTCCTCTCTGCTGAAGAGACTGCTTTGCTGAAGCAGGTGCCTGTCACTGGAGAGGTACCATTTATGATCATTTTTCTTCTCAATTAGGGAGAAATAAAGACTAAAAACCATTGCAAATATTCAGAGTTAACCAACTATTTCAGCATCTGATGTCACCCCGTTCATTCATTCAGAGCAGCTATAAATAAAAGATGTCAAGAACTGATGTGAGCTCCTTTTCTTTGGAGGAGGAAGGGTAATAATTGGGATGAGTGGAGTCAACTTCTTCTAAAGCCTTTTGCTGGGGAACAATCATCAACACAGCCACCTGTTCTCATGGATTTCACTGTGGCCATGACAGCTGGACTTGGTCCCTACCAACAGGCCACTCTGATGAATGTAAGCATGTGGGGTGGAAACAGCATTCTTTGGACCCCACAGAAATTTAGTGTTTTTACATGCTAGGTAGTTTCAGCAGTTTGAGGCTTGGCATAAGATATGGAAGAGCCAAGACTGAGATCTGGTGAGGAATTTGAGGTTAAAATGTTTTTTGGGTTTTTTTTATTCTTTTCTTTTTTTTCTTTTTTTTTTTTTTTGCAACAGAGTATCAAGTAGTTTGAGAAATAAAACTGGGTTATTTTGGGAAACAGAGAACTGGTTTGGGCCTTATGTGGGATTAAAGGCTTGTGAAATCAAGGAGCCCAGGACAGACTGGTTTCTGAAATTGGAAAGAAGGGCTCTAGGATGCAGCAAGAGGCCAACTGCTTCTGTAAGAGGGAGTATTCTGTAGCTGTGGTGCACGGTAAGGCGGTGGGTCTGCCAGCCCAGCAGTGACCCCAGCTCACAGAGAGAAAGGCTGCGAGGGGAGAGGAAGCCACTGCAAGACTGCAGAGCCCTGTGGTGTAACAGGGCAATCATGATGTTCACCAAGCAATCACGACCTTGCTCAAGGTCAATCAAGGGAGAATCACTGCAGGGAATGGTAGCTTTTCTCTCCACAAAATGGGAGAGGCACTGGGGACAGTGCAGCGGGCTGGGGAAGATGTGCAGCAGCAGCAGCAGCCAGGGTGTCTTAGTCAATCTCATTCTCATTGCTCGCCCCCTCAGGTCTTCGTAGCTTTTCCACCTGCTCATTAATCTGACCATCCCCTCCTCGCCGGTCCTCAGTCTGGACACCCAGACATTCCTCCTCATCCACATGGCTAACATCATCATCCTCATCGTCCTCTTCCTCCTCCTCATTCCTCTTGGTTTCCCGTTTCTCCTCCTCCCCCTGCACCTCCATCCGCACCTGGCTCGTGACGTCCAGGACAGCCTTGGTGGCCTCCTCGGGGCTCAGCAGGTGGCAGCTGACCTTGGAGCCCTCGGGGCTGTGGCTCTCCTTCACAGGGGATGATGTGCTGGACTCGTTGCTGACTGGGGAGATGTCACTGCTGCTGTTGTGGTTGGCAACAACAGGGTTGGAAGGTGAGCTTGGCTTCACTGGGATCTGCCATGATGGGATCTTAGGAGCTGAAGGGGAGGGAGGGAACTGCCTCCTTGGGGAGGAGAAGAGGGAAAGAAAAGGAAAGAAGGGGCTTTTATTATAAATACTGAGGGGTTTCAGCAAGACTGAAACTGCAAGTCTCTTTGCCATAAATGAGCAAAACCAAGGCCACTTCACTTCTCTAGAGAGATTCTCAAAGTGCTTTACAAGCACTCAGCAATCGAGCCTGTACACAAGGAAAATATCCCAGCTGGGCAGTCTGAGGCACTAAAATGATCTGATTTGGCCAATTTCACAAAGTAAGCTAGCACTCAGGAATGCTGCCTGTGAAAAGACATGGGTGTCCCTTTATAAGACAATTAATTGGTACAGAAAATTCCCACTGGAGCAAGAAGTCAGACACACCAGGTGCCTGAGCCAGGGAATTTCACCACCTGGCTCTCACCTCATTGTGATACACCACTATTGCATTCTGCAATCCAGAGCCTTCCTCCCAGTGCCAGCATGCACTTTACATGTTTGGGCCAGGCCCTGGCTGCCACAAACTGGTTCAGCTCCTCTGACTTGAATGGAGCCATATCAACTTGCACCAGCTGGAAAGCTGGCCCTGAGTCCTTCCCAGATGGATTTTTAGGATATGATACTAGCAGGCTAATTCCCAGTACTAAGAAGAGATTCCAAGTGCCAAACAGGAAAAATGTAAGTGCAAGGGGAGCACTGGTGCCCTCAGAGAACCATCCATCATGAAGGGCAAAGCACAAAAGCCTGTCTGATGTAGTAGTCCCGTGCACCCTTGCCTGTGTGTGTGAAGAGAATGAAGAGGTGTCAGATGAAGGTCTGCAAAGGCTGAGTGCCAGGGCGTCCCCACGCCCCTCAGGGGAGCTGCCAAGTGCCAGGAGCAAGAGCAGAGCAGAGCAGAGCAGAGCTGGCTGCTCCCCTCCTCGAGTGCTCACCCTCACTGCCCTCCCTGGGCTGAAGTGGGAACAGGAGCTGCTCTCACCTCCCCTGCTGCTGCCACCAGCAGCCACTGCAGAACTGGGCTGTGCTCACCACATCCCCTGGGAGTGCTCTGCTGTGGCACCATTCTTTTCACCCTGGCTGTGCCCTGACCATGAGCAATGCAGCTGAACTGCACCCAGAAGTGGCTCTCTGAAACAGAACAGCAGATGCAGTCAATTACTCTAACTAGGGGAGAGGCATCCTGACTGTGGGGGAAGTGAAAACAAAAAGGAAAAATCTTAAAATTCCCTAAAGCACTCTGTGATTTAAGGCCCATTTGAAAAGCATTTTGAGACCTGCAAACAGAAAGTGATAGTGGAGTGCAAATGGTATTATTAAAATAGCAGTAACAGGATATAGAGGTAGTTCCTGTTGGAAATGCCTCTCCATGACTGAGGGAATCCCAGAAAGCAGCACTTCCCCCCCAGCAGTTTGCTCACAAAGTGCATCCATACCGGTTCAGGAGGAGTCCTTTTAAAGAGTAGATCTCAGATTTCAATTCATTAATATTCTGTGACTCCAGAATCCAATTGGTGGAAGTTGTGGCCTAGAAGGTGAAAAACAAGACATAAAGATCAATGTCTGAACTGGAAGATAGTTCACCAATGTCACTTTTTCCTATGTTGTTGTTCTGCTCCCATCTGGGAATTTCAAGTCCTGTGGAAAACATACATAAGCTCTATCACTTCAAATCTCCCAGATCTCAGCAAAACAACTTCCACACTAAGAAGTACTTGGACAGATCCCCACAATGACCAGAAATAATAACTGTCTCAAGGTGCCAAGACTATTCAATATTTGCTTTGTGTTTGGGAGACTAATTAATCTTGTCTCCAATCTTGCCCCTTATGCACAACCATTGCTAAAGCATCTCAAGGGGAAATTTCTTTTTTAAGGAGGCAAGCACTTGTGAGAATTTAGGCACAGCTGGGCCCACATTGGATGTTTTCCACCAACATATCAGACAGAGAACAAACCAAATCATTTGGCAATGCCCAAGTGAATGATTTCTAGAGAAGACCTAGAACTAGGATCCTGAATAGCAGTGCATTTGCACTGAATCAGGTCCTTTACTCCTTCACGTGACTGAACTTAGCTGAGGCAACAGATTCCAGTATTATATATTAACAACTGTTTTAAAACCATTTGCTCATTTCTCCTAAATCATGAAAGAAAGAATCGATTATCTGCACTCTGTGGCATTCAGAGGTGAGATGATAAATACATACTTGAAAGTTGCAAAAATTTTCCCTACATGATCTGAAGAATTAGATCTATGCTTGAGTTGCCAGGTCATGTCTGCAGAAGCAGCTGGACTAGGCACTGTTTCTTGGATATTTCAAGGCAATGAATGCAGTTTTGTGGGGAGAGATGGTAAGTAACTCATGGAAGCCTGGTACAGCTGCTGTCAGAATTGCCACAGGATATCAGGCTGAAATTAGAGTAAGCAACTGAGGACAGCATGCTGCAAACAGTACTTTTTGTATTTTTTCTTTTAACCCTTTTGGGAACTTGAGAAGTGGGAGTTTTCTAAACACAGATCATGGTCAATGGTTATCCCATCCTTTTGCTCCAGTAATGTAGCCATGAAACCAAAAAATACTCATGCCTGGTATGCCCCACAGTAATTTCTGCTAAAAACCATTAGGAACAAGCATACTGGTGAGTGTCACTGCAAAGACAGTTCTAATAAATTCCGCACCAAAGGAAGCCAGAATTGGAATAACCAAAAACTTCTCCTCAGCAGTTCCCACTAGATGCAGCCAGAACTGCTTGTTCCTACTTTTAAACAGACTTGAGCTCCTGCAGAGTAACCCTGCAGCCAGCAGAGCTCACAGTGACTTCTGGGCTTCCAACCCAAAGGGCTGCGAGAGGCTCGGGCTGTAGTAGCTGTTACACACAGATGCATTCCCTCAGGAGTCACACTCCAGCCCTCAGACAGCAAGAATCCAGGAGCCACCGTTCTGGCTTTCTAAGACCTTGAAAGCTACAGCAGCACATTAACAAGGGAGTGATTTCCACTCACTGGCCTGCAAAGGACTCAAATTTCCAAAACACATATGGTGCCAGATGCCTAGGATTTAGAAATAAAATCTGACATCTGGGGCTTTTTAGCCAGTCTCTTTAAAAACAGTTGTAGAAAATTCAAGCCTTGAATTTTTATGTACGTTTTTTAATTACTTAAAGTCCCTCTTTTTAATTTTTTACAGCATGCCAGTAGGAGTTTGAAAAGCAGATATAAAAACTTACATTACAGCTGAGAAAACACAGCTTTTATTCTTTGGTTTGTGGGGTTGCCCAAGTTTTTCTTTGTACACATGAGGTTTAGATATCATAACAATGTGTGCTACCATTTCAGTGCAGGGGGTAGAGAGGGGGGAAGGAAAACTTCTTCAAGACTCACTAAACCACCAAGACTTACGGCCTTTTTCCTTCTTAAAGCTCAACATGTGTTCTTAATCTTAACACTTAAGACCTGAAAACAGTTTCCCAATTTCCGGACTGGCTCCAGGCCACTGTCAGGCCACAGTTCCCAAGGAAAATTGAAGCAGTGTTGTGACCATAAACTGGCTTTCATGGCTGCATTTACAGCTGTGCCACTGAGGAATTCCTCCTGGACAGTGTGCACAGCACAGAGTCAGCTGTGGCCCTCCAGATCACACCATCAAGGGATCTGCAAGCCATTGAAGTGTGTGAAGGGGAAAGACAACTGTTCCTGCTACAGGTAAAGGGCTGTAACATTACCTAAAGGATTTCACAGGAAAATCTCCCTGTACAGAGAACACTGTGAACAGTCTTGGCCCTGAACAATCCAAGTTTGTGAGTCAAAGGAAGACTTCATCTCCATGTGACTGCTTCACACCCAGCCTGCCTCCCATGCCAACAGTTACTGGCTGATAGAATGCTTGGGCCAAGGAGTAAAGCACTAATTCTCACTGCCAGATAGAAAATCAATTTTGGCTAAAAGTGGTTACTTTATTTACACAAACTAGTCAGAACTGATGGTTTTATTGCCAAGGTGAAGTGAAGAGTCAAGGGGAATGGGTCGCTGTGTGTCATTAACAGGGCTGTAATGGGGCCACCTGTTACACTCAGCTGACCAAAATCACTGAAACAAGAACCCAAATCCTAAGAATGTTTGGCCATTACCTGGGTCTGAATAAGTGACTTAAATACAGTCCTTCAAGTGTATGCTTGGCTGAACAGGATGTCCAGAGTGCAGGAGAAATATAAATGTGTAAAATTACATATTACATACATAAAAAGAATTCTCTGCACAACTGTCTTTGCCTCTTTTGGTCAGTGGACTAACTCCACAATAATTTCATCTCAAATGCAGCACAGCAGATACAGAACTGAGAGCAGGTCTGAAGCCTCAGACACACAAACTTCATCCAAAACTACACAGCAAAGTCCTCTCTGAAATCAGATGTATTTAGAGCCAGGGCTCTAACCACACCACCCATGAAGAAGTCAGATGCACAGAAGCTGTTTGGGGATATGGCAGAGCTGATGGCTGTGTTGTGCTCTCCATGTGCCCACAAAAGAACCCAAGCATGCTCCAAAACTGCTGATGCTCTAAAGGTGAAGAGGTGGAAGTTGGTACCTTAGAAGCAGCCAGTTCTTGGGTGAGCTCTTGGATTTTCTGTTGCTGCTGGATTAGCAGCTCCTGGACAGCTGCTAAGGTTGTCTGTAACTGAGTCACTGTAAGGGAAAGGCAGAAGAGTTAACTGAGATACATCCACACACACACACACACACTCACCCACGCCTTTCCTGATGTCTAGCTACAAGGATGCCTCTATTCCTACTATATTTAATTTATCTATGCCCGCCTGCTCACTTTAATCCATATGATTTATTTGCACTATGGGTAATCTACCTGCACTGCATCTAACCTCCAGTATTTCTAGTTTATCTTTCCATTGTATAGATGTCTATAGCCCACAGTATATCCGTCTAAAACCTCTCCCTTTTAATTATATTGGTTTATGATTTGTACATCTCCCTGAACTTACACAATGTTTGTATCATTTATCTATCTCGGGGCTCTTGCAGGCAAACACTGGGGCTAGCTCCAGTCTGGGAAGAGGCTGCTCTCAGGATTGACCTTAGGGTATCATGAGAAATGAAAGATGCTTTTCCTCTCACCCTTCAATGAAAAGTGTAATTAGCAACCTCCCATTCTCAAGCTACCAGCTCCTTCAACCACAAATATCTTTAATAAACTTACTGCTGAAAATCATAGTTTTTTTCATCCCAACTGAATACACTTTGCACTCTTCCCCTTTTATTCCTGTATTCCCTTCCTACACCTCAGCAAACACTGAAGAACTTTTGCTGGACTCCAACTTCAGCTGTAGAACTTTTTCTACTTTGGCACTTTATCCAAAGCTTCCAGTGAGTAAACAAGCTGATAAAAAAAATAAAATTAAAAACTCTATTGGTGTGACAGGTAACAGCTAATCCAGACCATCATTAGGGCTTCAGGTAATGAACAGACACCCTATAGAGTCAATAACATAGAAGGTGGCTAAGGTCAGAGAGCCACAGTAATTACAGACTCTCCTGACCCTTCCTCGGATTTTCAGACGGAAGGTGGGGAGAAACCACCAAAAAAAAAAGCCCCCGAAAACATCAGAGAAGCAGAAATTAAAAATGAACTTTACAGCCCTCTGAAAGGCTGTCATTTTATTCCCCTTATTAATATTCTGAGGTTGGGAGCCTTTCCGTAAAAACATAATTAATTGAGGCCGTGCCGACAGTAAACAAGCAATTTCAAATTAAACCGAAATGACGGCGGCTTCATTTGCAAATGTGAACAGATTCTCAGAGCAGATAAATGAAGTCACCACATAAAGTGGAGATGGAGGGAAGGAAAAGGGTGGGGGTCTTGGCAGAATGGAGGATACAGAGAGAAAAGCTTTGAGGGGTGAATTGATGGAGTCATTAATCTTTACCTGTCTGTGTCACACTGCCACTCATCTCAGAAATGTTTGACTCAATCCTCTGAAGTTGTTTCCTGTCTTCTTTGCCTCCCATGATGAGAGGGACCAGGTATTTCTGCATGGAGTACAGAAACTTTTTCAGGAAATAAAGATGTGCAAAGCACTATTTGTAATCTATCTGAAACATCCTCAAATCCCACCCCCCAAATCTCAGCCTTTATCACAGAGACAGGGATCATTTATCCACACACCTGGCTGAGAAAAGAAATTCCTTCTACAGGAAGTGTTAAAAGAAGTTGCAGAAGAGGAGTTTTGTTGGGGTGCTGAAAACCAGTTCCTAAGTCTGCACACAGGCACGAAATCTGCCTCATCCTGCCCTGGCAGAGGCTGGACTGATAGAATAGGTCACAACACTCCTGTAGCTACCATGGAACCTTCTGCAGTCTCATCCTAGGAACAGAATATGCTTCAACAAGAGCATATACAATGGAAATAACTTTATTTCTAGTAGTTTGAGATCCACTGCTAAAACTAGCTTTGTTTGTTTGCCACTTTTTGACTCTGCATTTTCATGTTAAGTGTTCACATTTCTCAGCTATACCAATGGCAGTGCCAGTGAGAACAGAAATGCTTCATCAGCTTGGAACCAACAGGATCATTTGGACACAAGCAGCATAACATGTTCCTCTCAGAGCACAGTGTGGGAGTAGCAAGGAACATTTTACCTTGTAGAGCTGGTGGAATCCAAAGGCAATTCCTGCCATTATGATAGCCAGAGCCCCATAATCTCTCCATCTGGAGCCAGGGGGACCTAAAGGTCAGAATGAAGAAATAATCACAGTCAGAACTGCAGGTGACAACATTTTTGTATGTCCATTTTACCAGAGAAAAGAGTAATGATTAACACACAGTGTGCAGGCCTTTGGCTGAGGACATTTAAACATCTGGCCAGACCTCTGGCATGCTCTGGCCTTGCAGTGTCACAGGGAGAGACAGGGACAGGGAAAGAGATCAGCAATTAAAGAGGGTCCATCAAGCTGTTTTGCCCTTCTCTTTCCTTGCAGAAGGCACTCTGAACCCAGGTAACTGTCTCTGGGGCTGGTACTAGCTAAGGTCAGCTCCTTACCTGAATTCCTACAGTTCTCCACTATCATAATTTTTGAAAATGGGGACAGAGCCAAAGACCCAGAAGAGTGCAGGAGAAAGGAAAGAAGGGAGTGTTTGAGGAAAGAAGAGAAATCTATCAGGGCGATAAATGGGCTTATGAAAACTGTGTCAGCAATTATGGACCATTTCTATGAGGAAGGATCCAGTGTCTTTCAAGCTTAAATTACAAATAGGGACCAAAGCACACATAAAGAGCAGAGAGAAAATACGCAATTAAATATCTGCAGAGAGAGGTAAAGAAGCAGATAAAAGCTTGAGATATTTAACACACAATTGTGCACAAAAGCTAAGAGGCTCCACAGAGGAAAGCAAAGATACAGCATGCCCTGCTCCTTCAGCAGAATCAGAAGATACCTGTAGTTTTCCACCAGCCTAATCCTGTCACCTCCCTCGCAGTTCCCTGAATGAACCTTGTACTGCCCCCGGTTTTCTTTCATAATAAAGAGGATTCAGAAAGATCTGCTTAAAGTTCAATGGCAGGATGTGGGCAAAACTGAAGAGATGGGAGACCAATGTGGTCTCCAAATCTACATGTGACTACAATGTCTCATAAATGCACTGTGTTCTCCAAAGTCTCAGTTTAGGAGGCTTAACTGGCTGAAATGGGTGTTCTCTTTTCTGCTTTGCTCACCTATTGCCATTTTGCTTGTTGCTGAATTCTATTCCAGGCATTTCATTCCAAAAGTTACCCCTAACCCCAGCACTTAGGGTTTAGAGCATTTGGGTCTGACTCCCAAAAACTGGCACTCAGAGTTTCTAGCTACATTTTAGGACACAGCTCCTGAAATCATCCTCTGGCTAGAAATCTGAACAAATTAAGGCATCTCTGTCAGAACTGGTGAATAGTGTCACCAGGAGCATTTTGGGTTGCTGCAGTTGCAGTTTTGGAGCTTAGGCACATGATCAAATTATCATAACTTTTTAACTTAATGAGTTAACACACGTCAGCTAAGCTGCAGTAACTGGCTGTGTACATGTCAGGATTTAAAATGATCTCTCACTAATCTTGCTGCAAACCCTGGCCATCTATCCCACCTTCCCCTCTGTGCTGTGCCCCCACTGTCACTTCTGGTATCCGAAGTCTCTTGGTTGTCCAGTTCTATCCTTGAACTTCTGACTAAAAATACCCTTCTATGCCAACACAATTTGTTCCAGGCTGAGCTGCTGTTGTACAGGGTTAATTATCTCAGGGGTCTGTGGGTCCTGCTGTCCTTGATGGGCTGTCCCAAAGTCTCTCCCAGCTCCACTGACCTCTGAGCAGGAAGGAGACACACCTGTAGGAATCCATCTGCTTTGCCCTTTCACCTCACTCATCTCTCCTCCATTCCTATAATGCTTGAGCTAAGAACATTTTATTGCCCCCTGGTTTTCATTATTAATGAAAAGGGACCAGAATGATCTTTCCTAAAGTTCAGAGAGTCTATAAAGACAAGAAGCTGAAATGCCATTTTACTCATTTTAGAGATGTGTGAAATCTGTCTNGGATGGAGAGAAGAAGTGAGCAAGGGAGGGACGCAGTAAAGGCTCTGTACTGACCACAGCAACTTCATAATGTTACAAAGAATGTCACAGCTCTGCCTAAAATCCACACTCAACCTTTCTTTTTCCCTGCAATTCTCTAATCTAGCGTGAGGAGAGGCTTAGGAGTTCCTCTGTTTTAAAGTCCATGCTCACAGTGATTGTTTGCATAGCCTCAATTTCTCCACTTGTAAAACAAATAAAATTCAGATAAAGTGCAAAAGCACTGACAGCCCAGTTACTTTAGGCACTACAGAAGTAACAAACCATTCTACCAAGAGACCTTCAAAAGTCAAATGGAAGGGACACAGATGTTTTCCCTGGGTATAAATCTGTGTTTTCCCTAAGTATATTTCATCTCCTCAGCAGTCACTGTAAATGGCATTTCCAGAATAAACACTTACTAATTTTAAGATCCCCATTCACCTAAGAATTCATTTTCCTAACAGCAACTAATTAGCCCTTGTGCATCCAACTTCAGGTCAGCTTCACTAGAATCCTCATTTAAAACTGTAGAAATTGATGCTGGAAGAGGTGATTTTCCAAAAGAAAACGGTGAATCCATGGAAAGGTGCTGGGGAAAAAAAAAGTAGAGTTTGGTTTCTAGTTACCATTTTTAATTATAAGAGGAAACAGTCTGTTTCCTCTTATTCTGCAGACTTCCACATAATGATGACATGAGGATGGGAAAAGAAGATCCAAATAGCAAGGAAAAAGCCAATGGAGCTGATTTTTAAGTAGATGTAAAATCTGCACAAACCCCCTCAAATGGAGGCCATAAATACCATGGGGAACAAACAGACAATACCTGGATGATAAACATGGAGCTTTGCACACCTTGCTCAGAAACTCCCCCGAGTTTGCTTGTAATTATATGGGTTAGAAAGGTAAAAAAAAAAAAGACCAACAAATTAATCATTTAAATATTTAAAGTCAGATTTTTGTCCTCACTGCTGGATTAGTGTATTTCACAACACCAATTGCAGACAGCCCTTTTTTTTACTGGGGGTTCATTTTAGAGCATGTTTAAACTAGTCAGATTGAGTGATGCTTCCAGCAACTAATCGCATGTCAAATAAAAGATATTTTATGTAATAAATTACTGCTACAAGTAATTCAAATGTCATTTATCAGTTTTATTATCAGTCAGGCAAAGTCTTGTTTCTCTATATTAATCAAATTCAAGCTTTCTTTAAGCTTTTTTTTTAAGCAGTTTTGACACCTCTTGGCAAAAGTACAAACTGGAGAGAAGGAATTTCTCCTCCAGAAACAAGAGGAGAAGTAGTAGACCTAAAATACTAGAGGCATTGACCTAAAATGCTACAAATTTAATTATTGTCTCTTCCTCAACAAAGTTTTTATACTTTCTCCTCAACCAAACCCAAAAGGGGTTCAGCATATGCTACTCTGAAGGCTCACAAGCATGCTTTTTACTTGTTAACTCCAAAAATTAGGAAGTATGTATACAAATTACAGGTACTTCCAATAAAACATTGGAACATTAAGTTCAATTGTACAAAAGGAAGTATTTAAGCAGTAGGAATTTAAGAAATAGAACAAAGTGTGGTGGCAACAGCAGGAGATGGAGGAAGCAAACTCCAAAGGGGTACCCAGGATTTTCTGCTGTGACTCACAGGAGCAGGCATCTCACACGGGCAAGATCATCAGCTTGGCTGCTGCTTCATTCCTGCTGAAGAAATGCCTGAGATGGTTCTGAACCATCCTGAACTGTAACCCACAGTTCTACTGTAATTTTAAACATGAAGCAGCAACACCTTGTGGGAAGAGGGTCCAGAGAAAAATCAGATTTCTTAAAACACAAACCTCTGTTTTCAGCACAAAACCCTCCTCACTTTGTGTTTTGTGTAGAGGTATCAGAACTACTCAAAAAACAACTTAAATTTTAGTTAAGATTCTTACCTAGCATGAAGAAAATGGGAGCTGCTGCTTTGAGGAAACCCAAAATAGCAAAAGGGAAACAATCAGAGTGATAAAGCTGCCAGGGTTAACAGTGAGGACGGTTTTCCCAGGCTGAGCTGCATGATTCTTCCCTGCTCTACTCACACTACTGGAACACTGAAAGAAGGGAAGATTAACTCCTCCAGTACTGGGTTGTGCTAAGAGTTATTTAAATGAGCAGTGGACAGCACCAAGAGGGATCTGGCCCTGCTTCTACAGCCAGACAGCAGATTTCACTCTCCTGGCATTTTCTGTGCACTGCACAGACAGGAATCAGCCCAGGAGGCAGAATTCAGCCCTCGAGTTCACCAGCACACACAACACAACAGCCAGAAATATTCCAGTTCTGAGCCCAATACTATCACAGAAGTTTTTTGTCTCAAACTGTGCCAAACCAGAGCAGCTAAAAACTCAAAAAGCAAGCCTAGCACTGTCTCCAGCAATTGCAAACCTGTGCCATAAACTAATAAACACAGCTCTAAGTGGAGTGTTACATCAGTCAATATCTGCCATAGAGCTGTTTTAGAGCAGCAACAAAATCCTATTCTTTATACTTGGCAGGTAAGTGAAGTGATTTTCAAACTACCAGACACACATGTGAGCTGAACAGCTTCTTTTGATGGATTTTTAATGGTGTGTACTTTGGTTTTTATTGTTTGGAGCTTAGATACTTTTTTGCGAGGTTTGTTTTAGAATGCAAATATGTATGTAAATTTTGAGTCTACACAGATTATGTTGGGACTCTAAAATTTCTTTGAGAGTGTATTTTGTACACAAAAATCATACAATCACATCCACATAGTCCACACAGAATTTCTGCTGTCACATCTCAGATTATTTAAGATTAGAGATAAAAGTTTTCCAAGTTTTAAAAGGGAAGACTGAGTCCCATGCTGACAAAGTGCTTACAGTGTCAGAATCTAATTTGCATTGACTATCCACCTTCAGGTCAAGAGGTGTCACAGGCTGGTATGCATGACATTTGTTTGTAGACAGTGATCATTTGTATCTCATTTTCCTTGTGTAACATGATCTTGTCACAGGCATCAACAACCACGAAGTGCCTTCAAAGTAACACTTGGAGTCCGATTCTGACAAACATTTGTCATCAGATGGACCCAGGATGTGGCACACGAGCTGTGAAATCGCTGCAGAAATCTGGCAGAGAGCAGTTGGGGGCAGGCATTTCCCAAAGTGGCACTCACTGTAGAGCCCGGGGTGAGGAGGCTGAGCTGGCAGCGCCTGTGAGGAGGGAGCCGGGGACTGCGGCTCGTCCGCGCCCGTGCCCGACTGCTGGAAAGCCAGGTCGATTTCTTCATCTGTCAGGCCTGGGGGAGCAGAGGAAATGAAATCAGTTTAGCACCTTTACCCACTT
This sequence comes from Thryothorus ludovicianus, assembly GCA_013397245.1. Lineage (NCBI taxonomy): Eukaryota > Metazoa > Chordata > Aves > Passeriformes > Certhiidae > Thryothorus > Thryothorus ludovicianus. The sequence goes on from VZTB01010941.1 coordinate 219,156, forward strand.
TATGCACACATAATTAAATTCTCAAGCCAGGCAGAACTCTTTCAAGCTGCAAAGAATTTTGGCACTGACTTGAGCAGTAATGCCTCCCCAATTTTGGATTCACTGGAATGTCTCCCTCTCTCTTTCTCTGTTGCAATTTAACCTTAAGCGACAGAATATTAGCCTCAACGCTGCTTCCAAATGTGGCTCATTCAATTTCCTTAATTTATCCTTGAGTTTATTGCTGCTTTTGAAGTAGTTTTCTATTGCAATTCTCCATTCTTCCCCCGAAAAAAAGATACCATCAACTGCAAATGTGGCTCATTTTAATCTGTAATGGTGTAAAAAAAAAAAGAGGGGAAAAAACTAACAATAATGCATGAAAACAGACAGGGAAACAAAAAACTAATTATTGGGTTAGACGACTAATTAGTCTAGATCGTTTCCGAAGACGGGAATAATTTGCTTTATTTTATGACAAATGCAGAAATAAAAAGAAAAAAAAATCAGGACTGACTGTGATTAGTATGAATGGGACACAGAATGTAAGGAGGAAATAAAACTATAACAAAACAGATCAAAACAAGGCCAAGCCCAACTTTCAGCTGAGCATTGCCCCGGCCCATTGGTGCATGATTAGATTGCCCCAGGGCAGCCTGGTTTCCATTTCACACAGAGCTGCAGCAACACTGCACACATGGTACATGTTGCTTCAGTGACTCCTGCCACCAGGAAACGCCGGGATGACCATCTGTAATTGGCCACAACATATGGAAAGAATTTGGCCAACAAGGGGGAAAAGAAAAGCAGCTAAAGGATTCACGATGAGCAGCATCTCTGAAGAAGGAAGCACAGCTGGATTATTTTTTCCAACAGGAGAAAACATCCTCTAGAAAAAGAATTTAGTACTCAGATGGCAACCATGAAGTGGGAGCTGGACAGCTGTGTATCATTTGTTGTGCTACTCTCCTGCACAGAAGCACAAAAAAACCCAGTGTCCCTGCTATGAGGAACACGTGGAGGGATTCGGGACCTTTCACCAAACATCCAGTGCAGAACACTCCAAAAGGCAGGAAGGGAGAAGATGGATTTGAGAAAGGAGATTTAGAAGACAAGAGGCAGACCACTTGATTCTCACAGGATTCTTGTAGGGACTGAGTACAGTGAGGAAAATGGTATGAACAGGACAGCACTGGGAAAAAAATGGGGGAATACTTTCTCTCCATCACCCCCACTCAAGATCCATAAAGCACTGCTGGTAGATGGAATTCCTGAACTTAATACTTAAAAAAATCAAGCTTTTTAATATTACAGAGAAATGCAATATAGAAAATGGCCAGGCCACTGGGCATATTAGCTAAATTGCAAGAAATTTTTTCAGGATCTTTAACTCCACTGAATACTGGGGGGTCTAGACAGAATAATCTGTAGCACAAACAATATTGCCAGAAATAAATATACAAGTCTGTCTCAGAACTGTTATTTAATATCTTAAGCACTAATTCAGTGCTTGTGGTATTCAGAAGGCTTTATAACTATTAACAGATCTTCTCTCTATTCTTGTGAGTGCGTGAGAAACTGTGAGTTCCTGTGAGACACTATTCATCTACTCCACCGAGCATTTCAGAGAACTTCAGTGATTTCTCTAAAAACAAAATACTGTCAGTGTAAGAAACAGTACCAGAAATGGAAAGTTCCTGATCTTTGGACCTGCAGTCTGACAGAATCACCCCGTGACTTGTATTTGATTGGTTCAAATAGTAAGGAACCAAAACCACACAAAACAATATGGAACAAGACTTGCAGTGTAGTAGAGCTCTCAAACAGATCTCAAGAAAATCACCTCAGCTGAACAGTGGAATTGCTGTAAATCCACTTTCCAGCACTTTGGAAAACAAACATTTTCGTCATTCTGTGGCTGCAGTAAGATCAAGTCCATGCAGAATGCAAAAGGTTAAAAGGAACAATAAAGGAAACTGCCAATTGTAAGTGAATTATATTTGGCTTTGAAAGCTGAGCCACGGCTATATTATAAAAGGCATCTCTTTGCGTTGTTTACCATCACCCTGACTAATGCAGACCTTTTTTTTTGTTTTAAATAATCTCATGCAAATTAGACACACACTTCCTTCCAGTTGATTGCTATCTGCAAGGAATAATCTAACCGCAGAGGGTACCGAGCAAGGACTGAGCTCAGGAGAAGGATGCACGGAAACTGTCTTCAGAGCCCCACAGAATACAAACCTGCTCCCTTCCCCCAGCCAAGCCTCTCATTCCCCTACAGCACCACAGCCATTGCAAAGAATCAGTCATAATTTTCACAAAGCTTTAAAAATTCCTTTTCAGCTTCATGGTGTTGATTTGAATAATCCAGCACCCATGATTGTTTTGCACTCAAAGGCTCTTGCTGACCCTCTTTTTTGATTGTCACTGCTGCCACTCAATTTGCAGGCATCACTCAGCCTCTGTAAATTGTAGTCAAACACAGAAACTGAGTAAGTCAGAGAATGAAATGGGCTGTCACGAGCATCTCTTGGTACCTGCACCTCGGGTATATAAAGAGCTCTTTTGTACAAGAACTTTTAAGACTTGACTATCTGTTTATGTCCTTTTATAATATCTCTTACTATTTAAGGACCTCATGTACATCAAAATACTGTTCCTCTTCAGACCACTCCGAAGCAGAGGAGTATTTACAGTACTGCTACCCATATTTCACAGAGGAGGAAGAGGTGAGACATACAGACATGAGAAGTGCTCCAAGGTCAGACCTGAACCTCTGGCAGACACAAAATAAAACTCAGGAGATGTGAGTTTTACCTATTTTCTGTCAAAACACAGCAGCAATAACTGCAGTGTAAAACCCTTCCATGAACTTGACTAGATTAGTCACTGCTTTTTCTTTTTCTGACGCAGGCTCTGACATATTAGTGACAACTCTTTTCCCATCCTATGCACTCAAAATATATTTTTCTTCATTATATTCCTCCTAATATTGCTCAGTCCAGTAATTCACACAATATTTTCACAACCTGATGGCTACATCAGTTTCGGAGAAACATTTCTGTTTAGGTGAATTTAAGAATTCTGCCATAATAAGGAAAGGTGGTGAAAAAAATTCAGTTCCTTTGTGGGTTTCCAAAGCCAGCTTTATTACCACTCTGGGAGACCACCCTGAAGCAACCCCCCACGCACCCTTTGGCAGGGACAAAAGGCAGGAGAGGGTGTGAGGCAGGGGGGGAAGCTGTTGGATTTTTCCCACACACTTTCTATTAAGGAGAAAACAAAGTAGGACAGGCCAACTTGTTCTGCTACAGGAAACTATGTGACCACCTGAAGCTCCTATCACAGGACTAAAATGAAGAGCTGCTGGTCTGCACCCTGAAATGACATTACACTTCTGTTCCTGGAAGCCACTGAGTCAACTCTGCTCAGAAAGAACATGGCCACATTTTAAAAGAATCATCATAAAATCCTTCTGGGATCTGATCCAGACTAATGATTCCACCTGTTCAGTCAGTTACACGCAGTGCTGGGTGACTGTTATCAAATCTGTCTCCTATGTCCTAATCTGTGCTTAGCCAAATGTATTTCAAAAAGGTCAAAAAGGCAAAGTCTCCTGATCCATTTTCTTCCACACGTGGCCATTCGTGAAGTTGAGCACAACCCAACATTTGAATAAAACCTAAGGTTTCAGAAACATCACTCTGATTTTTTTTCCCTAGATTTACACTGAGACACTGCATTTGAATGTAAACATCCTGCTACTGCACTTCCAGCTCAAACTTTAGTAAAGGGACCCACACATCAAAGGGACATGGACTGGTCTCAACTGTCAGGCTGAAAAATGCAGAAATAAAAGTAATTTGAAAAGTTGCTGAAAGGGCTTTGAATTCTTACAGCTCTATTCATCTACGAGACTGTTAATTATGCAAGAGCAATCTTTCAGAAACACGATACACTTTAACCCATCAGGGTGACTAAGCAGCAATCAGAACTGATAAGGGTGCCCTAACCTCAGCTGCACAGCCCTAAAATAAGGAAGGAAAACCAGACTAACAGAACAATGCTAGGAATTACACAGTGAATCAGCCAGGAATGAAAAGGTTAATATAAAAAGTATTTTGGCATAACAAGTATAAATAAATAAATAAATAAATAAATATACACAGCAGCAGTTTCTCTTCCTAGCTAAGCTTTTTGGAGTCTATAATAAAATGAAGTGTAATGGAGGAGAGGAGGGCAATGTCAGAGGGTGAGGGTTTGGGAGAGAGGTTGTTAAGTATCTCCCTCTCCTCAGCTGTGTTTACTCCATTTACAGGATCCCGGGTGATTGATAGACAGACAAAAGAAAAGCAAGCAGACAGTAACCCCCCTCCGGGAGCAGCAGCAAAGGGGACAACTCCTGACACAATCTAGAGCCCCAAACTCTCCTTAGCCACTTGTAATTACAAAGACAGAGCAAGATATGCAAACCAGAGAAAAAGTAAAATTGGATTTTTTTTATTATTTATTATTAACATTTTGTTGGAACAGTAGAGTGCAATAAGGACTCTCAGAGCCGTTAAAAGTCGTCGGGTGACCTGCAGACCCCTATTTCCCAGAGCCTTGTATAAAATTGAATTTTTTAAACATAAATTACACGTAATGACGACACTGTAAAAACTAACAGTAATGGAAAGCTGTGCTGTATTTCATTAGCCTGTATTATTCCGTGCCACCTGATCCAGCCGGGCCTTGTTTATGAGTTAGTGTGTTAGCAGATGCCGATGGAAGCATTTGCTTCGACCTTGCTCTTCTCATTGGGGCATGAAATTACGACGGCAGCACCTTGATATTACAGCCATAAATACAGTAAACTGCAAATTTAAGCCAACGGCTCCTATTGTCTCTGAACATAAAGCTGATCGGTATTTATTTAAAAGGAGAACGAAAAAAAATATTATATATCACCTTGTTTATGGGTCCAGTGTCCCCCCTTCCCCTAATCTGCCTTATTCACTTGGTTAAATACTAAACAAACAAACTAAATCCTCTCTATTTTCTACTGATTAAATATTCTTATGAAATGAGTATTGTCTTCAGAAAACTGGATCAAAGTACTTTCACTCTGAAGAAGGAAGGGCAAGTGACTTGCTTAGCAAGCCTTGGAACGGAAGAAACAGAACAAGTACTACAACTTTTCTTCTCACTTCTATGTATATATGAGAAGTTCAAAATGGAAAATGAAAAAGGTGCTTCTGCTCACTCATTCACATTTGTGTGCAACATGTGTATACATATGAATAAGAAACATGTTTTCTTTCAGTTTTCTATTCAAAAACATCTCCATGTTAATACTATTTCAAAACAAGGAGAAAAAAGAAAAGAAATTGCAGTGAGGTTAATTGGAGGGGAAAAAAACATGGGATTCCTTCTCTGAGGCAGCAAACAGGGAAAATGCCTCACTCTCCTATGGGCATTTTGGGTAAATACTCAGTAAAATTTATCAGAGGGGAAAAAATCAAACATAAAGGCAAAAGAACATTTTAATATCACAAAGCATACCACGGCATAAATCACAGCATTATAAGTCAGTCCAAAAAGCATTTCACTGGTAGTTTCAAGGCAGGGAAAATAGTTTCACTTGCAGCAAGAGAGGTCAGGTCTTCCTCTGCTAATGTGAAGTAAGCTCCTTGCTTATATGAAGTATGTTATCTCTATTCCATATAAGAAAGAAAGAAAAAGAGAGAGAGATACCCTTACCTTTAGTAAAAGATCCAAATATTAAGCTACTAATTTGAAAGGTCAAGGCACTCAGAGGAGAATTCAAGAACAACATGCAGGACTTGGGATTCTGCAATGCCTAAGTCCCAGCAGATGGAGTGCTATCACAGCCTCAGCAGGATTTGGACACCTCTTTTTTGAATCTACAACAAATCCTCAGGCAGCACACAACATAATTCAACAGGCATAATTTTTATCCACAAATAGTTCAAAATAGAGAAAAAAAAGCAGACAGCAATATGATTCTAAATCAGGCAAGACAGGTCCAAAAGTCCTCACCAACTTGAATTACAGAATTACTTTTGTTACAAAGACCTGTCTATTATAGAATCATCCTCAGAACACCATGGTCAGCAAAAAAGACAGAAGAAGCACGAGTTTCTGTAACATAAATAAAAATCTCGCCTAAAAATGGAAGGAGATTTTATTTTCTCACCATGTGTGATGGTGATATTTTTATCTTTAGGTCTCTAGCCTCCATTTTTCCTCTCTATTATCACATTAGCATCAGCACAGCACCTGATGGGAAGCCTCCTTTGAGTGCACACTGGCAGAGCATGTCCACTTGTCTGGAGCTGGGGACACACCGTGTGTGACCAGCCTGGGAGCCAGTGCTGCCACACAGAACAGGACAAACACTCAGCCAGTTCATGATGTGAGAGCACTGCATAACAACAAAGCCCTCTGCAGATCTGAAACTATTTCAGATTCGTATCTACCTGGGGTTTGAAGGCTTTGAAGACTATGGCAGGATACCAGTTCTAAGGCAGTTCATCAGGAATAGTACATAACCAGGGCTCTGACATTTGTTTAAAAGAGGTCCTTAGAGAGCAAAAAATCCAGCTAATGGAAGAGACACTACTCCAGTAACCATAGTGCTGTCGTGAGTCGTTACCACAACTGACAGCCTCCCTAGAAATAAGACCAGGCATTCAGAGAAAACAAGTATTAGGTACACTAAACGGGTATGTTTCCAAGCACAGCCAACCTGTGACCTGCAAATTCTTGCTGCCATTCCTGCAGAGGAACAAGTCTCACAGTGATGGTTCCTGATCCTCATTATTTGCAGCATAATGTTCCTCAGAGGTTCCAAAAGGCAATCACTGGGCAGGAGTGGTGCCAGGTACTGTGCAGACCACAGAAGGCAGGCAGACACGAAGCACCCAACAAGCAGTGTGAAGGGAAGGCAGGCTGCAAAGAAAAGCCCTGCACACAGAAATGAAGTCACCTGCCCAGAGTTACACATCAGGCCTATGCAATTTCTTATTAAATTGGGAACTACAACATGAAACATTCTGCAAGGGTGAAAGGATATTAATTTCCTCTACATACTCATTTCCAAAAGTAGGACAGTTTGGTACGTGGCCCTAAAGAAACGTATGCACTACCAGAGCTTATAAAGCTTACCACATATTTTAATAGCAGCAGTGACAGAAAACAGTTGTGCTTCAGATCCATTTATTTTGTGTGAACAAAATACATTTTGTTAAGCAGCTTCTTGAGCAATAGTAACAAAATGATTAGCCTTTGGCTACTCTTTGATCTGTGATATTATCTTTAGGAGCTTCTGAAGAGAAATCCAGAGGTGGTCTTTTTTTTGAGTATGGTAAAACACTGGCAATACAGGAGGTTTGGTTTTGATCTACCTTTGAAACATCAACTTTAAATTGTATTTCCAACAACTTGAACCAGCATGTCACAAGAATTCCAGTGCTGATCCAGAAGGAGCTGGCCAGGGGGGATTTGCAGTCAAGCAGACATTTGTAACTCCAATTTCTCAGTTACAGCTGTGAAGAATGCCCAGGCCTTTCCGTGGTGTAGGGGTGAACAGAGACTGCATCAGGTCTGACCTCAAAGCCTGGCCCTGACGTGGAACTCCAGATCAGTCACTGCTCATCTGGGATTACTGGACTGGGCTGGCATGCAATTCTAGAACTTGCCACTCTCTCTGCCCAACTCGGCATTCAAAAGAAAGGTATCGTGTAAAAGAACAACAATTTCAAGCCATTGTATGAAGTTCTTTAAACAGACTTTTCAGAATATCTGAAGGATGACTTAGTTTTATATATGAGAAGGGGGAAATCTGTCCTGAGGCACCATTTCCATCTCCTTGCATTCCTCTGGAATCCCTGACTGCCCCAAACACACTAACAGGAGTACCTGGCTATTTTCTACCTTACACAGAACCAGCCACAGAGCAGCCTCTGCAGACCAAGATGAACTGCAATGTGAAGAGTAACTTGCCTCCATGCTATTTATTTCCTCTTTAAACTTTAGAAAGGAACAAAACAAACCCATTTGTCCAGACCTATCACAGGAAAAATCCTATAGAGTGTCCATAAATGAAGTTTGAGCGTTTGAAGAGCACACAATGGAGCACTGAATACAGAGTGACAGGGCACACTGCACACTCCCTCTGCAAGTGTGTGCCCCGTGGGGGCATGGAGAACTCGTGTAGCTACAGCTGCACGTTCTAAGAAAATGTGAAAACACATGCAAGTGTGTATGGAAAAACATGTGGAAATGTAAAGAAATCAGCACTGTGTGAGGAGCCATGAACACATGCCTTTTTCTGACAGGTATTTTCTCACAGCCTTGCAGAGCATCTTGGCTCCTCTAACCCAATCCCTATAAAGTGGAATCAGCATTAGACACCTGTGAGTCAGGTAGCATCACACTAAGGAGATAAGTTGAATTAAGAAAATTACATCTAAATGCTACATATTTGATTATTATGGTACAAATATTTCAGGTAAATCTGGTTTGCACTTTCCCCAGAAAGACAGAGATGCTACTACACTATTATAAAAAGACATGTCAGCAGGAATTCATTGCAGATTATAAATCACCCTTGTTCCTCGTTACTCTGTTTTTGAGAAATTTTTTACATGCCATTAAAATATTTGCTGAATGTTACCAGAAAGGTAGTCACCTGTAAAATTAAAGGCTGATGCTGCCAGTAACAGTGTTGAAATACCTTCTGTTTAAAAGACAAATCTACTTTGTAATTTTTAATTCAAGTACATAAATATTTCTCCACCCACCCTACACAATTTTGTTGGTTACGTCACATCCATTTAGACAACAACCATCTATGTCATCACACAGGATGTTAATCTTGGGTGGGGAAGAAAGAAACAATAGTAAATTATCGTTTAAGAAACCAAGATTAGACATTTAAGCAGGGTCCTTCAAGATGAAAGAACAACAAAGACAAAAAACATTAGGGGACAAGTCAACAAAATAGAATAAGTTTCAAAAGATCATTTTTCATCTTTTGGTTTGTTTATTGCTTTTTTTTCTCCCTTTGTGGCTTCCACAGAGCCTCTTCAGGGCTCTGGAGAAAATTAAAGAGCCTGGATTAAACGCCCAAAGGACAACTAATGCTAACAATACTAAAAATAACGAGGTTAAGTGGTGTAAAAACTATGGTGACCACACACAGAGAACTGGAGTGGTAAGGTAGAAAAGGAGTTTCATCATTGCTCCCTCGGGACATGCACAGAACATACTAACTGCTTCTAGTTCTCTGGGGTTCCGATTACCATGCCAAACACACCTCCAGAGTTTCCTTATTAGTATAATAAAAAGCCTCTACACATTTGTGTTCTATTCCCAGCCTTGCTATTGACCTTGTGTAGGCCATTTAACCTCCATCTGCCTCAGTTTCTACGTCTGTGAAAAGGAAATAAAATTACACAGTATCTTTTCTAAAACATTTCAGACTGGCACAATCATCATGTGCAAAGACTGACAGGTTTGAGAATCTATACATGCCTTTTATGCACTTGAGTTAGGCAAGGCATTTGCAACAAATAATTCATCCAAATAACGCATTTATATCCTTTTTTTTGTAGATCATCTATGGAAATAGTTTCAGATTTCTCATCAAGGACTCAAATCATGCGTTGTTTTCATTGCAAAACACATGGCATTTCTCTGGTCTCCTTTTAGCCAAGTGCTGCCCTCAAAATCCAGTCATGGGGGTTGAATATTCAATAAGGAAATACAGAAATATCTACATTTTTGACACTGTCTGTTGTCCTCTAAAGTCTCACAAAAATTCCAGCCCAGGAGTTAAAATGGGAGTGGCTATACAGAATTCACAGAGAAACTGGAGCAAACATTAAGAAACACTTATGGCCATATCAGTAGGGGAGGCAGCTGAAGCAGTTCAAAGTATGAGGATAACTCTTGGAGTTCCTGGGCTAGGGAATGTTCCCCAAACAAAGGAATCACCATACAAATAAAAGGGAGTGAATAAAAATGGGAAGATACTCCCTTCTGAGCACTACATAAGACTGTGGCTCCCCTGTGTGATGCCAAAACCTGGACCAACATCACTGCCCAGGTGTGCCCAAGGGGCTGCTCAGAGTCCAGGGCAGTGATGAGGGGCCAAGGCTGCCCCCAGCAGATCCCTCTCTCTGCAGAGGCTTTGCAGTCTCAAAGCCAGGCACAGGGGCAGCTCTGTGCAGGGGCAGCGACTGTTCCATGTTGAGGGTTGTGCTTAAGGGGCACATCCCTGAGCAGCATCCCTCATCCCTGGTCCCCAGGGATGCCACAGACAGTGCCAAGTGCAACGACCCCTTACAGCCACCACAGGAGACAGAGCTCACAAAACTGATCCCGATTCTTCTCTTCCTCTATTTCCTCCCTGGTTTTCTTCTACTGCTACCACTGTCTGTCTCAGGTGGCCTGGCATGAAAAAAGCTCTCCTTTTATGATGAAACCTGAGGGCCCAGGTGAGGCCCTGACTGCAGAGAACCCAACAAATGGGCAAGAGCAGCTTGTGTTCCTCCTGACAGTGCACACTCTGCTAAATACCACCCTCAGCTATCCCAGCTTTACGAGACACACACAGGAGCACTTGCTCTACCCGACACTAAACTCACACCTCGCAAACAAATTATTTAACTACTCTATCCCCCAAGGAAGACAGTGATCATTTCAAATGCAGCTCCCTGCTCGTCTCTCACATACACGCAACGGCCTGATAGGTTAAATGCTGCCATTTAATTACAGTAATGGAACCTGCTATTTTTTGGTTCCCTTGAATCCTCTCTCGCTCTCTTTTTTAAACACATACAGAGTCATCTTTTAAACATGTATTTTAAATCCTGAGTTTAACAGCTGCATTCTCCTGGTTACTTGAAGAGCAGGAGTAATGATATTCTGATATTCTTCCCCGTACCTCTGAGCAGCATAAAGAGCACAGGCTGGGGGATGCTGTAAGGAGGCATCCAGGCTAACACTGCAGAGGCCAATCTGCCCCTTCATTTACTTAGATGGTTGTGTTGATTTTATTGAATAAAACCAGCTTAACCTCTTCCACCAACCCTCAAAGCTGCTGGGGCTGGAATGGTGGATAAACATGAAAATGCTTTAAGTAATTTTGCAGAAAATTCTATACGTCAGTACATCACACTGACAGTATGGCACAGTATGGTTGTATTTATAGATCTATAGCTGGCAGTCAGAATTAAGAACAGATGAGTTAGAACTCAGATCTAACTGTCAATACATCTGACTCAGTGTCCCCACCTAAAAATCCTCTGTTTCCCACTAAAATGTGGAGTTTGCAAACTGTTTCGAGAATGTAAAGGTCTAATGAAGAAGAAAAAATGTAATCAGAAGTGGTTTAAATTAATCTTATAATCTTGCCATTTCATAAAGCTTAGTCAGCTAATATTTATAGAGTATTTTGAAGATGCAAAGTGGAATATAGATGTGTTAAATTCTTGAGCATGATGCAAAACACCTTTTTCTCAGGTAAATTCAGGAAGGAGGCTGTAGGTGTACAAAGCCCAGAGAGTTTCATGGTTAGTTATGATTGAAGGAGGGCACCGTAACAGTACCACAAGCAACACAACAACTGTTAGTGGATTTTACATTTCACATTGCACAGCAATTAGAAAAAATCCAGAAGCAAAGTGTAGGTACTTCTAAGTCAAAATAAAGTCTTGCCTATGCTAAGGCCACAACACCCCTAGAAAAATACCCGTATTACACCTGTCCTCAGCTCCATTTGTCCTCTAAATGTGAAATGCTTATTTATTTGTTCCGTGGCAGTTGGCTCACAATCAGCCAGCCAGCCATGCAGGGATATTGCCCATCTTCATTCTCTGGTATGGATATCCACTGGTGTCTCTAAAGGATGGAATCTTAAAAGGTGAGGCAAGGCAGAGACAAAGACAAATTTAATTTTGTCACCGTAAAAAGGGACATTTCCACATGGGCAGCAAGGACATGAATATCATGTGTATGCAGGGGTGGGGGGATTATAAACGCATTTTTGGCGAAATTCAATAAAGCTGATTCCACTGCATAAGGTCAGCAATTTACTTTTAAAAAATGATATGATTGCAACTTTTAATATAACCCATGTATTTGCTGCAAGATGCTCTGGAAGATTGTGTAATGTAACCACCTGACCTCTCCACAGGAGCAGAGATCACCCCATTTACCCTTTATTGTCTTGCTAAAAGCAATGCACATTTGCACAGTGTGACAAAGTCAACAGCTTTTACTTCAGAGTGCCTCAGGTTTCAGGAGAATGAATTTTCTGCTCTGCTCCTGGGGAAGTGGAGGCACCTGGACTAGGCTCCAGAAGAAAGAATAGTGAGGAATGAACCAAAAACTAAATTAACCTCTTAGTTAAGGAAAGAATGCCTGCACTCCAGACTAAAATTAAGAGGGAATAGTGTGCAGCAGAAAAGCAAACTGTAGGTTTCATGTTCATGGGGAGCCAAGAAATCATTTTAAACAGAACAGAAATGTTGTCCAAGAGATTCTAGCGAACTATCTCATACAGGAGCTTATTTAATCTTTCCTAGTAGGAAAGATTTTTCCTAGGTCTGAAATGGATTTCAGCAGAAGAACACCACAGATTATCCTAAGCACTCCTTGTTTTGGCTCAAGAGGGAAGGCTGTCTCTTTAGACTTGGAATACCAGGCTCATTCTCAGAGCAGGTCAGAAGCTGAATTTGTCTACTTGCTCAGGAAAGACTGGGGAAACCCTGGGCTGGATGACCATGAAAAACAAATTCCTCCTGTCACAGAAATATTTTTATACAAATGCACATAGATTTCTTCAACCATCTCAAGGTGAATCTTTCTTCAAAGGTCAAAGCTGCAGGGCTGGATTAGGATTGCACGCAATCTGCCAGAGCCTTGACATTCTGGCATTCTAAAGTTTGCAGCTTTCCCCTCCCATACACAGCTAATGGAAGTAAGCTCTTAATATCTCTGAAAGTGTGGCTTTTACAGCAGTACCTTCAAAAATCACACATGGCAGCATCAAGAACTCTGAAACAAGCACATCAGAGCTTTTTATGAACACAGCTAACATAAATCTTACTGAGTCAATAAGGCAAAAGTGGTAATTAACCCCATTTTACAGATGGGCAAGCTGCAAACAAGAAATTTACCCAAAGCCAAGGAAGCAGTCATGTCTCAGATCTCCCATGTCTGCTCTTAGATTGCAACTACAGAAGTGACTTTCTCTTGGACTTGGCATTTACTTTTACTCAAAAACATTACAAATAAATAATTAAATTCAGAAATCAGACTTAGGGGCTGGGTCATTTTTGCCCACCACTAAGGCTAACAATTTCAGGCCCTGGAATATAAATGACTATTTCAGCATTATCTCCTAGGATAGACTTCAATTCACTCTGCTGTAATCATATGGTTTTTTCAGTACTACCAGGAATGGAAACATTACTTTGTCAGTAAACAAGGCAGATATGACTCAAAATACACTCAATGAGCAATAGGAGTTAATTTTGCAAAGCCATTTTTAACGGCTCTTTTACATTACATAGTTACTGTCAGATAGCCAAGTGGAGAGACATCATTAAACCCATGACATTCCAATTATTTCTTAAAATTAAGCTTACAAACAGCATTTTGTAGCATGCACAACTTCCTAAGCATCAAACCAGTCTGTTCCAATTTATCAATAATTTTCAAGCCAAGAAAGGATTGGCTTCCTCTGCACACTGCCTCACATGGGCAGTTATGTCTGACCTGGTATCAGGGGCTTTTCTGCCCTCTCATAAACGACTCGTGACTCTGACAAGAGTCAGACATGAGCAATAAAGTGGTTTCTCCATGTGCATAGGGACTAAACAGACCAGTTTTTCCAAATTTCCTTTCAAATCTTGAGGAATGATAGTGAAGGGCTTCTTCAGCTATATTCCCCAAACTCTTACAACTCCAAAGAAGCACCTTATCTGATTTCCAGGATGTCCTAAGGCTGAGCAGTTTGCCACATTTTGTTAGCACTACTGCACATTCTGTGTCACGAAAACATCCAAGAAAATCTGTAAAGTTCATGACAAGTTCAGGCATCACAAACTGTGGTAAAATTGATGGGGGAAAAGAGTCAGCATGATGAATAGGCTGGTACTGAACAGCAGGTGACAGATCTGCATAGGGAAGAGTGGCAGGACAGGAAGACATCTCCTTCTCAGCAGATGGATAGAGATTCTCAATCATTTTCAGGAAGAAAAAAGAAGGCAACTAATACAAAACACAGAAAGGTGGAACTAATTTCTGGATCACGAGCACATCTATTCTTCTGCATTATGACACTCCAGGAGTAGAAATCTGTATGTTGAACATTATCAGCACTGGGCAAACACAGCAGAGTGCCACAAATGGATGTGATTACCACTAATGCTGATTTAGACAGGAACTGGTGTGAGTCCATTTGCAATGACAGCTTTCATTCTCTCACTTTTCATTCTTAAGTTCCCTAATAAACTCTCTGTGAGACAATCACATACTTCCATGTATGCAGTGTTGTGTAGAGCCAAAGCTTGGATGGGAGGCACCTAAAGAACAAACAGGTTGCATGACAGGTGTAGCACATATTTTTCTTTAACGTAGCAAAATATTATAAGGCACATTAGCTGTCTTGTACAATCATAAACAGAGGCCCAACCATCTTTAGTAATTAAATATTCCATAGTGCTTTACAAGAATCTTAGTAAATTTTTTACTCAGTAATTACATTCTCTATCCCTAAAGTTCCCCCTGCAAGATCACTTAAATAAAGTATTCTTCATTTCCTCTCCTAAAAATCCCAAAGTGATGCTGAACAGCTGCTGTCCCCTACCTCAGAGGTGGATGCTTTTTAGTGGGAAGCACAGTGAGCTCTAGATCACAGCACAATTCTGATAATGACAGATAACCCTACAAACACCATCCAACACCTCTATGCAACTAGCTGCAAAGTTTCCATAGTTAATGGGTACAGTGTGCTCCAAAATCCTGAAAAGCATCATGAAAATGCAGAATGTGGTGACTTCCATCCAACCTCTACAGTGATTTCTGTAAGTCTACACAAGATGTTAGACTTGCTTTATGCTACTTGAACACCTACTGCAAACTTCTTAAATAATCAGAAAGTACCTCCCTGCTTCTACCTATGCTAGTGAACTTTTCTTGCTGTGTGCTGATTTGTACTAGAAGCTTAAAACACTAACCATGTTCTTGCGATAAATTTTTGCTATCAGTATGTGAATTTCAGGTCTTGCTTGTAGCTTTGCAAGTGCAAGTGATGAGGTCTGTGCAGGCATTGATGTGAGCAGCTAGAGAACAAGTTACCTGAGCTCCAAGTACAAACAGGACAAGCCTCACCCACACAATCAGTTGTGCCTTGTGCTGCGTCTGCCTGGGAGAGAGCACTGGGTTTTACAGTAACGAGTATGGGGCTACGTTTTGGATTCGTGCTGAAAAGAGCGACCAGATTGTACCTGTTCCCTTGGTCAGCTGGGGTCAGCTGACACAACTTGTTGTTGGGTCACTTCCAGCCTCCCCACTGCTGGGTGAGAGGTGGAAAAGGCCTCGGCTCCCTCTCACTTACAGCTAAAACACCTCTGTGCCACCAACACTGCCTTCAGCACAAAGGCAGCACAAAGGCAGCACAGCCCACGCCAGCCACTCTGC
The DNA here is from genome assembly GCA_013397245.1 of Thryothorus ludovicianus. Classification (NCBI taxonomy): domain Eukaryota; kingdom Metazoa; phylum Chordata; class Aves; order Passeriformes; family Certhiidae; genus Thryothorus; species Thryothorus ludovicianus. Next base: position 234,855 of record VZTB01010941.1, read on the forward strand.
AGGAGCCAACACAGCAGTGAAATAAATAAAACCCTCCCTCCTTTTCTTCACCACCTCTCAAACCCATATCCTGAAGGAACTGTGAAGAGAAAGACAAGTCACCTAGAATTCCTCAAACAGTCAACACTTATGGCCTAATGCCACGGTTGTGTATCAAATATGGTACTTGCCAGAAAAGCACAAGGTTTGGAGAGCCAGAGCAGTTTGGCCTGTTACAGGTATTTTGACACCACAGGTTACCAACTCTGTTTTTCCAGCTGAGTTGGCACAGGGCTCTATTGGCTTGCATTGTATTTTCTTCTCAAGAAAAGCCTCTGCAAAAACTGTTTGAGCTTCACTGAGACATGTTAAAGAATTAATTACAAAGTAAAGCTGAAGGAGAAAATTAATTTTGGAAACACAAGAGGTTACTTTTCTTTTCCTCCCTTTTCTGGAAGTGGGGGAGGAAAGGCAGTTATTTTCATCTTCATGCTGGGGGCAGGAGCTGGGAGCTGTCCAGTCGATAACCTGGCCATCAGAACAAGGTTTGTAATTAAAAGGTCAGTGACCTGGAAAGCTGGGGCCTCACTCTCAGAGCTTCTCAGTAATGACGGCACTATTAAATTAAGACTGTTATGAAATCAATGCTAAAAAAGCTTTCATGGTAACGAGATTCCATTCAAGGACATGCAAACTGCCTCATGAAATGGACTTAAATTATAAAAAAAGAAGAGTAATAAAAGAGGGTTAAATTGAAATCTACTGAAGGATTTGCTTTTTTTAAGCCCTCCAGCAGTGGGCTGTGCCCCCTTCTCTCAGGTCCTGAAGGTGATTCACTTGGGTTTCTTTTACAAAGGGGAAAAAGGTAGGTTCAACTTCCAAGAATGCAGACTACAGAAAGAGGAAGAAAATTAAGTCAGTTTTCTACTGGAGATTCTGGGGCTGACAGAATTTGTTTCCAGGGGATCAAGTGCCTTTGAGCTCTCACTGGGAAGGGCATGTAGAATTCAATAATTTTTTCATCTCTTCAGAAATCACCGTAGTCTGGCATTTTGATACTGGAAAAATTTTCTGGAACACTGATGCACTGCAGAAAACCATCTGAGTGGACATTTTCCCAACATAACTCAACAATTGTACATTAACTTGCTCTAATGCACCTCTGTTCTTCCATCACTATTATTTCTGAGCTCCTCATATGCTTTCATCAGTTCCCACAATCCCACTCTGGAAAGGCATTACTGTAGTCATTTTACAGATGAAGAGAACAAGCAACTAAGAAAACAGTTCTTCATCCAAGATGACACAAGGAGTCTGTAACCTAGCAGCTTTCCCCTCCTCTACCCCAAAAACCCAGCACCCCCAAAACAGAGCTTCCCTTGCATTGTGCATTTCCACCCCCTTTTTCTGTCTTGCCAGAACTTCAGAGATTCAGAGCACACAAAATTAACAAGCCACATGAGTTAGCGGATGGGTAACTGAGCAGTGCAGGACATCTGAGGCACAACAGTTAAATGACAGACACATTTCCACAAGGGTTTAAGCCCCACATGCTGTCTAATTACTCCCAAGGCGCCGCTGATTCTGTGGCATGTCATCAGCAGAATCAGCGAGTTGGACAAAAAACAAACAGCGTCTTTTTTTCCTTTCTTTTCTTTCAGATACTCTGAGGGGAAACAGCTGTTTTTCCCTTCATCTGAAGAAGTTCATGATAAAAAGGAGGAAATGTCATAAATTACACAAAATGCCAGTGTAAGCTTCAAAGAAAATGATAAATGATTCTAATAACTTCATGTTTCTCATTAATGCTGCTGTATATGGGAGTTTAAAAGTGCTTAAGACAACAGAGAAATCTCATCTGACTTCTGAAAGCCCTTTTACAAATCCAGGATACCCTCACTCTCCCAACTGTCATCAACACCACATCACCCCAAGTGCCAGAGAGAGCAGTTCAGCACCACCTGAACTGCACAGAACCAGGAACGGCTCATTTCAGTCTCTACAACCAACTACTGTTTCACCAAACCCAGACCAGCTGATAGTCCTGCAGAAACTTTCATCTGTCATCTCACTGAAATGTACTAAACCAAGTCCAGCTCCTATACTAAAAGGAAATAAAATCTGATTGGCCTTTTTGAGGAATTGGACTTTTTACTTATAGAAAAAGAAGAAAATATTGTAATTTCAGGCAGAACCACCTCTGTGAGTCTCAGAAGAGAAATTTCATAAGACAAGTCAGGCTTGCAGGACTTTTTTCAACCCGCAGTGAGGGCTTCTCTACCAGACAGTCCCAACTGGGGATAAACATTACCACTGGGATGACAGGGACTACACATCAGAGAACAGGGGGAACAGCCTACCAAACCCCCAAGTCCCTCACCTACTCAGGACCAAACCAGCCACGACATCTACGTTTCAAGAATTGACTCCATGTGCCAGACCACACAGGAACCACGCCAGCACTGAACACAGGCCACACTCCATATGGACACACTTCCACTGACTGCTGGGTACAGGCACTACTGGACCCTACTCCTTCCTATCTCCTATGGTTAAGTTTAGAAAAAAAAACAATTAGCACAGAGGGAAGGAGAGCTAATTAACAAACAGGAACAAACAAACAGTTCTACCAAACCATTTCTGCTCTTTAGTAATTATTAGCCAAGTAATTCATAAGAAGTATTAGTCTGGCCACAGTTTCTCTGTGCCTCCATCTCCCCACCCTTCCTCTTCTCCCAGTCAGGGATTTATTAAAATTAAACAGATTAGATGGAGCTCCTGATACGAAAAACTGTTCAGCGAAGCCTGCGGTGGGGAAGTGCAGAGCAAACACCAGAGACATTTGTCTCTAAATTGCTCTAAATACCTTCTGCAAATGAAATTCTAACCCAGCTGTGTTGAGAGAGAAAATGAGGACTAACTGGTCATTGTCAGCACAGAAGAAGATCAGGCAGTTATAATATTGCACGATATACTGGGGGCTAAGGATCTCTCAGCAACAATAGATTTTGTATCAGGTTACCCCGGGTAATCAGCACAGCTTTTAGGCTCAGCTTTCCCTTGCTTCATTGCTTCGATGATAGAGTTGAAATCCCCAAGCTTTTATGATTAATTACTCCCCGTAGGTCCACATATTTCAAGGAAAAACTCATGGTGCACAGCGACCAACAGGCTCCAAATTTTAATGTCATCCTGATGGCAGGGCAGGGCAAGCACCGTACCCACGTGGCTGGAACGTCCTCGTAACTGGCACCAGGACAAGCAGTGAGAGGATCACTCTCAAAATGATGTGCCCCTCAACTCCTTGTCATGACATCACTGCCAAAACACAAGGCTGCCAGTCCCTTCCAGGTCCTCTGCTACTCAAGATGAGCAAAGTGGTGCATATACTTGAACTCCCCATCTCATGACTTCAGGTCTCAGTTCATAACTCCAAACAGAAAATTACGTATTTCATAGGCTCCCCTACTCTTCAAAGCTCAAGATGTTTAGCTCTAGAATTTGATGTACCTTGAAGTACCTATGACTTCAATGCATATGTGGGTCACTCCACTCTGAAGTCTGGAATTTATATTTTCAGTATCATTTCAACACCTTGCAGTGCTCCACAATGCACGTAATTAACTTCAAGTTAAAACTGTCATCATTTACATCTTCTGATAAGCAATATGGTCCCAGGACTGTAGCAAAACATGGAGTGAACATCACCTGGAATGCACTGCAAGTTGTGGAATAAAAACTTTAGAAATAAAATAGGAACAGAATTTTTCCACTATGAGTCAGAAAGTAAAATAAATTCTCTGTAGGCAATGACCAAAGCATGCTGCACCTCACCAAGATGATACAGGACTTGTCAGGATCTGTTCTATCCCTACTACAGAAAAGGGCTAAACTCAGTCAGTAGTTTACCATTTCAGCCTGAAAGTCAGGCTGACCCCAAGCTTGACCTTAGCCTGACCTTGCTGACTTTTACCAGGTTCTTTGCCTCTCTCTGATTCTCTCTGGAAACATTTGACCTTTTCACCCAGAGACTGGCCATTCTAAAGCCAGTGTCAGTAAGGTTTGAACTGACCAGCTAGTCCACAACTCTGAACTATCCTCATTGCAGAAAAGATCTGATAACAGTTAAAACAGAAATTTCCCATGTGTCTTTTGTATTCTACAATTCCACATCTGGTGCAAATATTGCACTAGTCAGTTGGGAAGAAAAGAGACTGATATTTCTTATAAACCTCAGATCTTTGTTTGAGACAGACTAATTGCTTTGTCCATAACATCTAATATTCCACAGCAATACATTTTGACTTTACACTAATTCAAGGTCCCTCATTATCACCGAGATCACAGCCTACAGAGTTCATACCTTTCTTCTTCAGGAATGCTCTTCTGGTTGCAAGAGGACTTTGGCGAACCCGTGGATTCTGTAAAAATTTCACTGCTGTCACAATCTGAGGAGGGTAGGAGGATTGGAGAAAAAGAAGAGAGAAAAGATCCAAGTTAGGTATGGTCAAATCCCTATTTTATATTAGGCATTGTGTACTGCAAGATTAAGACAACACACCCATCCCACGGAGAGGGTCTGGAGACACCACCAACTTTCAGAAATGGTTCAACAAGTGTCAGAGCTTGTGGTTTTACTCTAAACAGACAGCACAATTATGGTGCTTCAATCTAGAAGTTTCTTGTTTAATTACTCTGGGAGCAGCTCTACCAGTACCAAAAACTCCTTTAAGATTATTAGGTGCTCCTGTTATCTATATTGTGATCTTCTTACCTAAGTTGGCTCCTACAATTAAAGCCAACCTTGAGTCAATGCATGTGATCTGTAACAGTTGGCTTATTGTAAGAATGCTCCCTTTCTATCTGACTTAAAGCTCCCTGCAGATTCTAAGACATTAAGGCCTTTTCTGCCATCATTCTAATTTATTGAAAGCAATAAATAAACCTCAGCCTCCCATGACTAGAGAAGAAGCGACTTCACATGTTTTGGATCACATAACAATCAAAAAAGTCACTTTGAATGACACAAACGGGTAGGCAAGTAGTTAATTTCATAATCCACACCAGCAAAAGCTGCAGATGATTTTGTCCACAAACTGACTTCTACATCCTTCTTTAAGGTGACAGAGCACCTAAAACAGAGCACTTATACAAGTGAAGGGCAAAGTCTGGGATAATACTCAATGGTATCAACAACAACAGCACTAGATTTTTACATTTTCATTTAGTGCCAGTGAAAGGAATCTGATTTTTTTTCTTCATATGGTAGTTCCATTTTCCACATACTTCCCTATATTGTTATACACATTATTACATGTTACTGCACCAGTGATTCCCTCCACTTTTATACAAAAACATCTGTTCCACTGGTAGCATCATGAGGAATAATGTGCCAACAGCACATCCATGAGAACTTCCCTTCTCTTGAGCTAACCATCCTAATATGCTAGACCCATGTTATTCAGGTCTTTAAGAGTTTATCTAAAATTCAGTTTCTGGAATTCAGTTCCAAAAAAGGTTTCCAAAACTTTGACAGCAGAAAAAGAAGGGAAAATACAGCATCACTCCTGAAATCACTAAGTTTCACTTTGTGTTTGAATCAAACGCTTCGAATATGCATTTCTGGTCAGAGAGCAAAGTTCTGATGGGTTTAATGGCACTTTCAATGTACTCCTCAGTGCATTCCATCAATGTTTTTTTCTTTTAAATTGCATCTCTTATTTCTTTAAATACATTAATCAGGCTAGTGTAGGCAAAACGGATCCATTGGACAATGCAATAAACATGAATTATCATCTATCCAACATGCATAATGGCTTAAAAATACATAATAGCAGGTGTAGTTTAAATGATTAGTTATTACACCTGTGGTGGGTCTGATTCAATTGGGGAAAATCATCTTTAATAGGTTAAAAGGTTTAGATCACCAGGCTTCCCTTAAAGTGGCTGTAGAGAGGGTATGATGGAGTACGCTGTCATTACTAATTCATTTAAGAAAAACATGGGGGATACAGCAAAGAACAGCATAAACGAGCGAATCCAATTTAAACATCAGGTAAAGCAGAAAACACCTTTTAAAAAAGCATGATAAATGAATTTGGAAGAGAGATGAAATTGACATATTTATTTTAACGGGAATTTGACAAAGTCCCAGCACACTTCAAAGTTGGGAGGATAAAATGAATGGGGTATCTTTAATTCTTTTCATTTTCTTGTTTTCCTGCATTTTTTCCTTAAGTTCCATTCAGTAATTTTGAACCACAAAACAGGAGAGCAAAACACCCCCCATAAAGTACACTTTGGCTTCATTTATGTGCACTTGATCTGTCTGCAGCTGAAATGCAGGTGACAGGCAAAGCGCAGATTTAAGCTGTGCTGATACTGCTGTGCCAGATGCAGAAATATAAAGCTCCCAAACTAATAACCTTAAGATAATATGCTGAATAAGAAAGATGCCCAAATGAGCACGCCGAGAGACACGTGAACATATCAAAGCCACTCTCCTTCTAACAATAATTACTTGTTTGTGTCTTCAGATACTCCTTAACACTCCCTCCCACATTTACTGAGATAGACATGAACGGCCTGCAGACTTGCAGTTCTGCAAGCTCTTCTATTTAATTATCAATTTTTAAGTATTACAAAACCTGTGAGAAATAAGCAGTATTTTTCATTGCACTATTTCAATCACAGCCATGCGAACATTTCATTGATTCTAACCCTTTATTAAAGTTTATTTTTGCCTTATAAAAATGTAAACATTTCAGTAGTAAATTTCAGTCCAAAATAAACTTCTATTTTATCTCTCCCCTGCATTACTTCCTCCATTATTCACAGCCTTTTTAATCTTAAAACAAAATGAAATTACAAGCAACAACAAACTCCATAAAAAGAATCCTGGACATGTATTCCTCCCTCTGGTAATCCCACGTTTCTCATACTGCATTTGCATTCACCTCTGAACATTTGTTCCTATAGGCTGAGCTGAAATGTCTTCATTTTTATAATTAATCTTGTATACATGAGCAACTTACAAAGCAATTTTGGCCATGTCAAAATGCCAGTATTTTCAACAAACATACACAAGAATTTCCCTACCTTCTATGGATCATTTTCCTTGCACAAACAAGAGCAACTGCACTTCATAATTTAAACAGAAAAAGGAGGAGGAAGATGAGAAGACTTGCAGTCCTGTGTACAGCCAAAAAAATCATGTGGCAAATAGCACTCTCACTCAGCTGCTAACATTGTTCCATACTATTTCTGTAGCATTTGTAACACTTCTCCAAATTTTTATGGCATTAGGACACTGCCAAATACTGAGCATTGTATCACTGCGTGGATTCTGAGATTGCAGCACGTCAAGCACCCTGGCTTTATCTAAAGGATCAGGTACATACTGGTATTAAAGAAAGGGAGTATATTTGGCTTTGAAAAGCCAGTCAATCCCAGAAACTTGCTTTCCCACCACCACCTCTTCTGCAATGACAGGATCCACAAAGACATTTCTCTGACTGGGTGGAGATAGGTGGAATCCTGCAGCAGATCTTGTCCTACAGTTTGATTTTCCAATTAAAAGATCAATGTCACTATTCATAGATTATATTTGCAACTGGACAAATGGCATAAATTCAGGCCAAATAATCTGCTTCAATGTCAAAAATATAAAATAAAGACAGGAACCTTATTGCAGATGGTATGGGAGGGCAGAGGGCTGGCAAAATTCTGGGCCAAAGCACAGCACTTGGACATTAACTTAGCAGCCAAGGTCCTTCATTCCTAATTTCCCTCTCTTTTGTGTTAGTGGGGAAGGTAAAGACAGCCTTACTTCTTATTGTGCTCAAAGCTGCAGGGTTTCCAATAAAGCAATCTAAGCTACTTTATCAGTTGCTTTCATTAAAAAAATATACAATGAAATTTAAAATACTGTGGCAAATGCCTATTTTCTATCAACTCAAATTAAAAAAAAACACAAAAAAACAGAAATGTAAAAGATCTTCACCAATAAAAGTTACACAGGATTTGGTAAGAGAGTTCCACATGGAAAACAGACTCAAAAGCCACTGGGAGCACAGTCTGTAAGAGCTCTAATAGATTTCCTAATACTGGGAACCCTCTGTAGGTTATTACTAAACAGCATTTGTTGATAGACTGAGACTTTGAGATGACCTGTGATGTAAAGGTTGGGTCTGAATTATACGTTGCAAGGGATGGTATTTTGTCTTTCTGAGTGGATCTGTATCTGTTTAAAAGCAACACTTCTTTTCATTAAGCAGAGGCGGCCCAGGCCATGAACTATGCACAGACAGTTTACATTACATGTGCGGAAGCAATCAACGCTGGCAATATACATGACGTATGTAAAAGAAGTTGGAATTAATTTTTTTCCAGTGTATTAAAAAATAATAATATGGCAGTATCAACAAACACTCAACCTATTTCAGCCAGAGCAGAAGGCCACAGCTATAGGGCAAATGGAACTGATCAATATATTAGCCTACAGCAACACCCCCTCAGTGTACGGCTGTATGTTTGCAAGGCTCGGAAGATTAAATTGTCTGTGAAAGGTTTCTGCACTCCTACTCTAAAGGAGATACCCAGAATCCTGTTAACAAGCATCAGGCTGAAGCCAACTTACGTTTTAACAAGGGCTGACTTAAAAGCCTGGCACAACAGTGAACAAGAAAACCCCCTGCAACAGAAATGTTGTGTTTTAGTAAGAAATCAGTGCCCTGCCAGGACTAACTTGACAAATACGGTTACCGGTGGCACACGGAAATAGTTGCAAAGCAGCTGTTAATCAGGGAAACACATCATAGAACGCTGATGCCAGCACTCGGGAAAAATGCAAGGGGCTAATTAAGAAGCCATATATCTCAGTAAGGAGGCACCGCTCCCGCGTCCCACGGCGCTCCCGCCCGGGCCTGGGACACGGGGCCAGCGCTGCCCCTCCTGCGGGACCAGCCGGGGAGGGACACGGGGCCAGCGCTGTCCCGGTCCCAGCCCGGGGAGGGACACGGGGCCAGCGCTGTCCCGGTCCCAGCCCGGGGAGGGACACGGGGCCAGCGCTGTCCCGGTCCCAGCCCGGGGAGGGACACGGGGCCAGCGCTGTCCCGGTCCCAGCCCGGGGAGGGACACGGGGCCAGCGCTGTCCCGGTCCCAGCCCGGGGAGGGACACGGGGCCAGCGCTGCCCTTCCAACGGGACCAGCCCGGGGCGGGACATGGGGCCAGAACTGCCCCTCCTGCGGGACCAGCCCGGGGAGGGACACGGGGCCAGCGCTGCCCTTCCAACGGGACCAGCCCGGGGAGGGACACGGGGCCAGCGCTGCCCTTCCAACGGGACCAGCCCGGGGCGGGACATGGGGCCAGAACTGCCCCTCCTGCGGGACCAGCCCGGGGAGGGACACGGGGCCAGCGCTGCCCTTCCAACGGGACCAGCCCGGAGAGGGACACGGGGCCAGCGCTGTCCCGGTCCCAGCCCGGTGACCTGCACCCTGCACTCGTGTGTGTGACACTCGTCCTTTGTGCCGGCACTGGCTGCAGCTCACTCAGGGGTAGGGGAACGCTCTAAAGCTCCTGTGATTTCACTGCGGTTTAAATGGAAACATACGGACCCCCAGGAAGTATCTCGGTTGAGAGGTAACGGCGAAACCGACAAAGTTCGGCAGATCTCAAAGCTGGATGGAGGAAAGTTAAAAAGTGCTGTATCAACGGCAAAGCCCTCGTGTAAAACAGTGAGGGGGGAAAATACAATTAAAAGCCAAGATTCATGGGAGACAGAAAAGCAAGACTCATGGGAACAAAGGAGAGGAAGAAACATACTTTGAGCCATATTTGAGATTAAAAACCTAGAACTAAGAGAATACAAAATAGCAGCCAAAAAAAAGAGAAAAAAACAAAACACCAAACAAACACACATGCACAAAAAAGACACACAAAAACCCCAAACAAACACCAAAAAAAGCCACAAAAAAAAAAAAAAGCCACAAAAAACCAACCAATCAACAAAAAAGTAAAACACAAAAAAAACCCACAAGATCATACAAGATCTTACAAGAATATAAAGAAGGGGAAAATGCTAGGTGCTCGGAACTTAGACTACGAGTGACCCCTAACTCAGAGGCACCCCATGAAGGGTGAGGAAACCAGCCCCGGCCATGTCCCTGTTCTGCTCTCTCCAACTCTCCGTCATGAGCCTGTAGCCAGGTGGGATTTGGGCACTTCTCCCAGAAAACAAGCGACAGCACAAGAGGACATCGTCTTAAGCTGCAGCTGGGGAGGTTCAGGCTGGACACCAGGAAGGATTTGGTCACAGGGTGATTCGACACTGGACGGGGCTGCCCAGGGAGGCGGTGGAGTCACCGTACCTGGAAAGGCCGCCCGCGGCACGCAGTGCTCGGGACAGGCTGGCAGGGCAGTGCTGGGTGCCAGGCTGGGCTCCATGGCTCTCTGTTCGGGCTCCATGGCTCTCGGTGCTCCATGGCTCTCAGTTTGGGCTCCATGGCTCTCAGCTGGTGCTCCATGGCTCTCAGTTGGGGCTCCATGGCTCTCGGTGCTCCATGGCTC
>VZTB01010941.1:246300-278278 GCA_013397245.1 Thryothorus ludovicianus
CCTCACGGCGGACCCCGCGCGCCCCCTGGCGGCGCAGCGGCCGCCCCGCTGCCGCCGTCAGAACCCCAAATTAAGTGTTTTCACTCAGTGGAAATGAAATGTTTTGCAAGATGAAACAGAAAGAAAATTGAGGTTTTAGGTAATTACTAGTTGGCATTTACATATCACAGGCTGGTTCAACACCTATTCATTTTCCTCTTTTATTTTCAATTTTTTAAAATTGCTCATTAAAACGAACACATGACAGGGACGGGGGGGAAAAATTGCTCTTCCTCTTTTTCCTGAGGACTACAAAATCCAGATCTACTTTAAATACATTTATCTATAATTATCACATACAAAAAAGCCTTACTTAATTTACATGAATAGGGTGACCAAAAAAAAAAAAAAAATTTAAAAAAAAAATTTTGTAGAAGCCAGCAGAACCCCACGTGAGCTGTCAGTGTGTTGTGCCTGCGGAGCGCCGGGGCCAGGCTGGAGCGAGCGGCGCTGGAGCAGCTGAGATCCCCGGTGTTCTGCCACATCCATCCCAGCCTGAGCTCAGCTGCACTCCCTGCCTTCCTCCCCTCACCTCCACTGCTACTCCCACCACAAAGGAGTGACTCCACACAGCCCCTGCTTTCAACTTCTTTGTTCCAGGAGCTGCTCCGCGCTTCCTCCAGCTGCTGCTGAAGGCGTGACCTTTCCACCTCCTTCATTCACACGGAGTAAAGCCTTTCCTCACATAACCTCGGCACTTCCAGGGATCCTGCTCTGCAGCTCCAGTCACACTCACAGGCTCCCAGCTCGCTCTGATCTCCACTCACATTCCCTTTGTTCAGTTAAACACATCTAGCCCATGCAAAGCCCTTAATTTCCCTGCACGTTTCAGCTTTTCTTTTAATTTTAACCTTGTGAAAATCTCGTTTAACTCCCCAACGCATTTTAGGATACAATTTGTATGAAAAATGCTATATAAAATAAAGTTTTATTGTATCATATGTTAAGGACATAAAGAATCCCAGATAGAAGTGTACAGGAGTTGACATGATAGACTAATATATTTTAAGGTCTATTGTGTAAATATGTATTTAGGGAATTCTAAAGCATGGTATTATTGACCCAAGTCTCTCTTAAAACACATTGATACATGGAGCAAAAACCCTTATGAAAAGTAGCAACTTCATCTGTGTAGTGGTCACCTTTCAAAGTGAAATATCTGTCATCTTCAGGTTTTTATAATTCAATTGAGAACACAGTGGACATCTTGACAAAATTCCTGTCTATTTAGGAGGAATAATATTCAAGCTAAACTTAGCTAAATCCAAAAAGAACCAGAAACTTTTACACGTACATTAGAAGAAACATACAATAACTAAATGTGCTAGATAGGTATTCTTTTAATTTCAGAAATACACCTCCAAATGAGACTTCCTAACATCAGGCTTAACACAATAAAAACTGTTACAGGGAAGTGATAAATGCTGGGAAAACATAAGAAATAAGAGCAGAAGAGCAAACTAAATGTATTAAACTGATAATGCAGCCATAATAAATTTAACCAGTGAGCAGCATGAACCTTTTTTTTTGAGTTCAAACATTTTAACTTTTTATTGAAATCATCTCACTTTTGGAGGGAAAATAAACTTCAAAAGTGCCCTTCCTGTGCTTCTGCCTAGGCTGGAGCTGCCAGCTCCCCGCAGTGCACAGAGCAGGGCGGGGATCGCCTGCAATCCGACCGGCAGCAGATCATCTGAAATCCTGGTTCCAGGGCAGGGCTGAGCACTGGGATCCCCGGGGCGAGGACAGGGACTAACTACCCCACAGGTGCCAGGCAGAAGGTCAGGGCTTAGGAAAGAGAGCCAGCTTTTTATAAATTCCCATGACAGTTCCCAATTTCCACAGCTCGCTTCTCCCTCATTCAGGAGGAAGCTCAGGGATCACTGGGGCTGTGCTGTGGAATTAATGCTCCTTGAGCTCAGTCACTCCAGAGGAATGTGGTGACCTGGTGTCCAAGACGCTCACTAGAGCACAGCTAGGGCCAGTCCCTGGCTCCACAGCTGAAAAAAATGTGTGATCCACATTCCAGGGGAGCAGAGGACAGCACCTCCAACTCTCACCTTCCTCGTTCCTCTCTCTATCCCCGCTGCCGTTATCACAGAGCTCAAATACAGCAGCTTTCAAAAGAAATCCCTTTTACCCTGTTCCCTTCACATGTGTAGAACGTAAAAACCAATTTATTACGTTTTCATTCTTTTAACTGCAGGGCAGACAAGGACTGCAGAAGGTTCATTCACATGTTAGGGAGCTGGAGGATGATGTGAGGATAGAAGTCTGTATCACACCTAACAACTGTGCCCGAGCACTTAAAATCACTACTGAATGGGAGACTGCAGGAGGCTGAGTCGAGCAGGGAAGCACCAGAACAGGAGCACTGTTCACACTTACTCAGATCCTTCTAATTCCACCCTCAAGGGACTGGACAAAACCAGTAATACAATGGTTTAGATTTAGTGCAAGGGGATTGAAAGCAGAACCATCTGCAGAAGCTATAAAGATGTTTTATACTGAAAAGACAAACGACAAGAAAAAACAGTATGTTCCTATTCCTTGAATGTCCTATTTCAAGAACCCCATTTCAAAGAATTTTTAATCATAGGAAATGTGGATTAGAGAATGAAAGTTTTCCTTTCTGCAATAAAGCCCCAAACAATTAGGGTTGAAGTCAGGGGGCTGTGATGATGTTAGGAGAAGATCTGGATGACAGAATAAATATAGGAGATACTGGAGGAAACTATCTGGATCACCAGAATCTAACAAACAAAAGGTTTCAGGCTGAAAACACTAAAGAATCTGGAAATTGTGACAGGTGCACAATAAATCATGCAAACCGCAGCAGTTGGGAAGAAACAGCAAAAGGAGAAGGACTTAAAACACTGGAAGACGTTTTTGTAAATTTATTTTTTTTACTTAGAGCTCTTTGGGACAAGAATGGTCTTTTTCCTCTGCATTTGCACAGTGCCTGGTGCTGGTCTGCAACTGGCCTCCTCGACATTTATTACAACACAAATAATAATAAAGACTGAGCAGACCATGCACTTTGTTCCTGCTGTTAATTGCCCCATTAAGGGAAAAACGAAGTGAGGGGCAAGAAGCCTGATTGGCCAGAGCTGGCCCGTCTGTGGGGACTGCGAGTGGAATCATTTTCTGGATTCAAAAGCAGCTGCGTCCCTAGTCTTTGTCCAGTTCTCAGCAGAATGGAGCTCACACTGCACAATTCCTCCTGCAAATCTGGCAACTTGCACCACCAGCCTCAAAAGCAACCGAGCTTCCTTGTGGATTCTTAGGTTGCTTCCTCTGTAACACAGTGAAACAGTAAAAAATGGCAAACACGAGGAGCATTGCCATGGTAGCTGTCCGGCCCATAAATATTCTGCAAACAATGGGCCCACTTCATTTTCCCCTGGGGTCAATCTAGCATTGTTCGTGGATATTACAGTCACTGCTTAAAGAAACAAAGCACCTAAGTGTCAGGACAAATCCAGGATGCTGCTCAATACTGCGCGTATCAAAAAATCACGTGTACCAAAAGCATCCAGCAGACTGGCCACCTTCTCTTCTTTCTCAAAACACCCGAGTAAGATCCCACCATCCTAAACTGAGTTAAAGCATCCAAGAGAATGAGACCTACAGAGAATTAAACGGTGTGCTTGTCTCAAATTCTCACACAGAAATTTGGGTCCAAAGCAGGAAGGCCTGAAAAATCAGTTCAAAACCACACTTCTACTGGGTTTTATTTTTCTTAAACCTTGGCACAGCCAGCACATGTCAGGGACTATTATAATTATGCTCTTTATGTGCTGAAAAATTAATAAACAATTACTCACTTCACGAAAAAAAAAGCAAGCAGCCATTTCCTTGACAAATGCTGCAGAAAGCATCAACAATCTCTCTGAAATCTGGGTCCACAGCAGGGAATTAACACCAAGGGAAGAATGGCCACTGCTGCTACAGACTGGAAACTCAAGGCCATAATGCAGTTTTGTCAGGAGACTGCACCTGATCCAAAGGAGCTACAAAGCATTTTTATATCTTTGTAACAGAAAAAAGTACAATCAGTCTTTAATGCTGCTTTGGCTCAAGTACAGGCCGGTCAATCAATTTCTATCAAGCCACAAAGTCCAAAATTTGGTGTTTGAAATGCACTAGTTTCAATCCCTCTAGGGCCAAAAAGGGCTTCTACACTGCCTTCGTGGCTGGAAAACCTCTGCTGTGGGAGGAAGTCAAGCTCTCCTTCCCAGGAAACCATGAGAAAGACAAAAAATACACACTTTCTAGAACAAATGAATGAGATAGCAAACATCTGGGACCTTGATGAATTCTCATATAAATTTATTTACAGCCTAAATTTTTACTAAAATCTGCCATTCAGTAAGTTCTTCTCTAAAATACTGTCAAGTAGTATATTAACTTCCTTGAGAATCCACAGGGAATTCTGGCACACTTGCACTAAAAGGCTTCCAATATTCTTAAAAAAATTAAATAAGCTAAATAAATCCCGCATATCCCTTCTTAAGCAGACCCACACTACAGTGTCTTCTCCCCACCCTAAATCAATGGTAACCCAATTCAAATGCCTTAGAGCTCTGTCTGAGAACTAGTGGAGAGATCAACGCTTTTTATCTTAAGGATTATGGATCACTCCCCGGGTGACTAACACACCCAGCAGCCCATTAGAACCACCACAAAGGGCAGCTGCTCCTCCTCCCACCCCTGTGACTTGAGAAAGCAGCATATAAAACTTCACCCCTTCACGCTGCAGTTCTTCGCCTGCCTTGTTTCATACTCTAAACACACCAAGATTTATTAACCTTTACAGTAAAAACAAATAAAATGATGATGAAGTAAAAACACAGTGATGTAAGGGCTGCAGCTAGCACCGTTTATCTGTGGAAATCCAATTAGTGCTCAAGTGGCAGAGATACCTGGAAAAGTGCTCACAATCGAATCAAAAAAAGATACAAAAACATTAACCTGATGGCTAAAAACTCCACATTTAAACATTTAAAGTAATAAGGGTGCTTTTATTGAGTATTTTCTATATTTCATTAGGTCCCAAATTGATGAGGAACCCCAGAGATGCATTTCCTGGGCTTTTGGATCCTTAGACCAAATGCTTGACTTAGTTGGTGATGGTGTAAAACACGAAGAGTGTTTCTTTCTAGAAGAGCAAACTTCCTTCTGCAGTAGAAACCACAGCAAGAACAGCACATCCAGGAAATGCTGGAAAGCCTACGAGGACATTCTTTGATCTGAGACATTCATTCTGGACTCACCATGATGTGAGCTGTTTGAATTATCCCTCCCGTAAGAATATCTGGATTTATCTGCACAGCTGTGCTTCACCAGAAACTCCTCTCCACAGGCACTGCCCGTGCCCGTGGCTGGGAAAGGCCACCCTGTGAGATGGCTGCTGGAAAGACAAACAGCCACTGCACACCTCGAGGGGCCACGGGAGGGAGATGGGAAGGGAATCAATGAAGAGATCAGGCCCAGCAGCAGGGCCCTCGGATTAGGTCTGGTTACAGAAAAAGCACAGAGCACAACGTCCCTGCTGTGCCCTCTGAATACTCTGACTGCTGCTTTCTGCCAGCACGAAACTCACTTACATTTATTAAAAGAGGAATCAGGAGTCACTGTCAATGAGCACAAGAGCAAACTTCTGAACAGCAAGCTCTCTAAAAGCACAGAACAGGAGACAATAATATTTCACAATTTTGGGAACATCTAATAGAAGCTTCCCCACAGGTTTGCTTCTGGCAGAACATTGCACTTGCCCCCAGCACCCATTTCTGTGCACAGCTCCCAGGCTGTATAGAGAAGTTGAATATACACATCCATAACAGACTGCATTAAATGCAAAACAAAATGCACTAAAATTCCATTCCAAGGTGAATTAACTGAGTAAAAAGAAGCAAACTTCCTTGAATTATACAGAAAAACAGGTTTTATTTTGTATTTTTCCACCTATTTTTAAAAGTCCAAAGTCTTTATCACCTTTGCAGGGATATTTTGTGATAGATCACTGTCAGGATTTTTACTTAATGCTAATCTTTAACTTTCTCTCTTTGTAATATGAATCCACTGCTCAGAAATAAACTTAAGAATTTCATATGAACAACTTGGGCTGTACTGGGTACCAGAAAAATAATTATTTCCTGACTTTACTATTTCCCTGGGCTGCCACTCCAACTCAAATGTCCTGAACAGACTAGCCACATTCGTGGTATTCCCTTTCTGCAGAGAATATTCATGAATTAGCTTTCACATGCCACAGAGTGCTACTTGTCTTTAGGGAGAAATTTCTACATCCCCTCAACTTTTGGTTAAAGCTGCATGCTTGGTATGTCGCAAATTACAAAGAAGATTATGATACCCAGAATTTAAACGCTAAAATATAAAATGTTTAACATTAAAAATTGAAGAAAAAAAAATCCTGTATTGAACAGATCCAACACAGCAACATTTGGATTCCCCTCCTCTCCACCCTCTGTAACCAACAGGGATGAGAGCAGGGTGAAAATCAGTGGTGAGAGACCTCCTGCTCTTGTGTGGAGTATAAAGAGTCCTGGTTTATTATTCTGCATTTGCATGTGGCAGCAAATGTGTAAATGTTTTAATAATACAAAAATCCCAATAGAGTGGAGAGGAGGATATGAAAGAAAGAAATACAAGGACATTTACTTTCTTGAGAGTGAGACAGAAAGGAAAAGAGAGAAGGAAGATGACACGATAAGGGACAAAGCAAGCTTTTCTGGAAAAAGCTAAAAGAGAAATCATTAGGAAGCCCATAGTGCATCTACAGTGATACAGTGTGGATCAATTCATTTAACACTGCCCTGTACATTTACAGAAAAGTACTTTTGATATAATAAAGGCTCATAAACACACAGAAATTGGGTTAGACCTGTTTCAAATTCCTGCCAAACAATGGTTCAGAAAAATGAAGCTCTATTTTAATTAGCTCGACTCAAGAGTGATTTGATAACAGCAGATGCTGTCTGGATGCTTTCAGCTTGATGGGCTCCACATACATGAACTTAAGAGTGGCTTTGATGCAATTAGGTACCTCTCTCTCCTTTAACATGTGTTAAGCTGAACCAATGGCTTGTGTCTATTTCAAACCTTGAACTAGAGGGATATTGACACTCCTTATCGTTCTTCTCCTAAAGAGAGGACCTAAAGTGAAGAGAAGCAGCTTACTTGGGGCTTACCCACAGTTCCAGCAACTTGAGGACAGAGAGCAGCAGCTCACAATGTAATATTAAGGCCTTAAAATTAGGTCTGTTTCTACCACAAACCACATTTCCTGGCACGTCCTATTTACAGGCTTAGTTAGTCCCAGTCAAAAAAACCTGCCCTGTCAATTGCTGCTTCAACTCCTGTCATTTTCTGTAAAAACAAGGGGGATTCAGTAGCAATTCCACAGCTCCCTTTCAGTCCAATATTCCCAGAAGTTACTCCACAGACACACTGCACCATTAGAGTGGCCTCCATGCAGCCATGCACTGCTCTCCCACCTGCTGGCCACTGCTTCCTTTTAGAGACAACTTCTATTCCTGGAAATACTTGTGCATCGACATCTTAGCGGCCCCTGTGCCTCTCTGAAGGGATGTACCCACCTGAGTCTGCAGCCAGAAAGCACAGGCATTTGCTAAAGGACACATGCAACATAGGAGCTGCTTTAATGCACCAGGGACAAGGCTAATAGGAGGTCTTGATTTGTTAATTATCTGTCAGTTTGTCACAGCTGGGCTGCAAGGAGTGGGTGAGGGGGAATCTTTCTGCTTGGTTCTTTCTCTAAATGCTGAATTAGGCTGTCAAAACCTTCATCCCACCACAAGACGCTGTGAAAAGAAGAGCCAGACTATCCTTTTCTTCCTCCTTTTCCCAGCAGGATATGCTGCTTCAGATGTCCTACCCTCCCACCATGACTGCAGAAATGTATACTGCATATAGAAAATGACCTTCACACCATCACACCATGCCCCGTTTAGTCAAGGGACATTAGCAGACCTGAGCAGGATAAATCAGAGAGGAAATCCCAGTGCCAGGGGAGCACGCAGGAGGCATTTATTTCATAAGGAGCCCTAAAATTGCTACCTGCTTGAATCAGCGATTTCCAAGCAGGGTTTTGGAAGGGAGGCAGCCTGGCCCCTGTGAGAGCAGGCAGATAGATACACATGGAGTTAGAGAGATAAAAAGGTGGAGGAGTAGTGTCAAGATTCCCTTTCTTCTTACATCTCTGCCCCACGTAATCCTCTAAGTAGGGGGAAAAGTTCAGGCTGTGAAATGGGATAATGTATGGAATACCCCCATGGAGACAAAGCCAGAGAAGCAGAAAGCAGGCTGTGATACAGGAACAGAATTTACCATAAATGCTTATACCTCCTAAATCCAGCTAAACATGGCTGTTAAGCCCTGAGAGCCCAGGGAGATCCCCACCCACTCCTCTGCTTTCCCTGCAGGCCACATCCAGAGCATCCCATCACTCGAGTCCTTTCCTCAGCAGGATTATGAAAAATCCCCCGCAGGAGCTTCCCACATCCAAGAGACACACCCCTTCCTGCCACCAGCGACGCTGCGCCCTTCCAGGTGTGGGAGGCTTGAGGTTCATTCCCTGCACACAGGTGGGAACACACAGGGCATTCAGTCCTGCCTTGGTACTGGTGAGCAGAGCCAAAACTCACCAGAACTGGACAAAATTACCATGAAAATTCCTCATTTCACCATCTCAACTGTTCAAAAGTAGTGTCTAAGTTAACATTTGTATATTTTATACTCAGGACAGCCAAGGAGCACATATGTATGGCCAGCTCACAAGTAAAATTCTCAGAACAGTTTTCTCCTGCGCACCATCTTCTCCTATAGTTGGAAAAACTTGTGCTTTTTATCTTTTGATCTAAAATCCTTAAAACTAACATTCCATTTTCTAGTGTGATCTACCTGTCACTATATAGCACACCAGCTGAAAGGACAGAAGAAGACCTACAGCCTTCTTGACTGATTGTTTAGTCCTGAGCACTAAAACTAATGGTACATTTTGCACAGACAGTCCTTCCTTCCCCAGATGGGGCCTACTGAAAAATCACTGGGGACAAAATAACTGTCTCTGTTTTATCAGGTGAAGTTAATAGATCCATTTGGGGCAATATTTCCCAAACTTAACCCCAGAAAATAAAATTTGCTAAAGCACTGCTTCTCAAGATTTATGCAAGCTTGACTCCCTTTTTCACTCATTTCTTGTGGTGGCTCATCCCACATTCCTCAGCTGAGATGGCATCAAGTTCCTCCAGGAAAATAAGAGTTACTGAAGTAAATGCTACCTCTTCAAACTAGGAGGAACACAGCCCCAAACAGCAATTACAAGTAGAAAGCTGTTTACTGGCAAGTTACTTTGTGACTTCCTTTGAAGCCTTTGCATCCCTTTGGAGCTCTAACCTAAGTTTAAGAAATTCTGCTTTAAGGAACTGAACTATAAAGAGACCTAGCACTGGTGATGACAATGTGATGACACAGCACGGCTCCCCACCCTACACCTACAGAGGAGCTCAGGAGCAATTTTGCAGCAGGTCCTGGTGGCACCAGCCCCTCTGCCCCACAGTGATACGGGCTGGGATGATGCTGGAGATAAGAGCCCAGCAGCATCGATAACACAGCCAATGCAGCAGTCAGCATTAATTATCCCCAACTACTACAGGGCAAGGCCTGTGTCTCTTAAAACATCTGTCTCTCAATCTTCTGGTCTTTAATAAAATCACCCTCCCAGCCATAGGGTGTAACTAGAATTGTACATACACATGTGCATGCAAAAACATAAATGCATAACGAGAGATTCAGGTCCTCATTAAAAAATGGAATAAATAAGAATTCACTAAGGAATTCTGCCCAGGTCTGATTTCCAGATCTGGTTTTGCTGCATTCTTGCCCACAGCCTGAAGAGCTCTGGGTGCCTCCCTATCCCTCTCCAGCTGCACCATCCTCTTCAAATTCAGACTTCTTGCACCTATAATTACTAGGTGCTCTGTGCCAGGCTCCTTTAATTAACCAACCCAACTCTTCTCCCTTTGGGATCAGACTAAGCTCTTTTTTATTAGCTCCATCATTAGCTCCATCAGTACCTGGGCCTAAACACGATACCTTACACCACTCCACAAGTGGGGCTGTAGGGTGCAAATGACCTCCAAAGCACCTGCCTGTAGGAGAGGCAGGAAAGGCAAAGCTATGAACCCAGGAAAAGGGGCATGAGGGGTGGGTACAACACCTTCCAAATTTAAGTACATCAGCAAAAACGACACAGCTCAAAATCTTCAGGAAAATGCATTGTGTGAGGGGACCTTGGTGCTCCTCCAGTGCTGAAGGCGGTTCAATCCAAAGAGCAGAGGAGCAAGAACAGAATAAATCTCCTTATTTGTCATTACACTGGAGCCAACCTTCTGATTTTCAGGGCTTCAAGAGGGAGCCAAGCATTCCTGGAGTGCACTGCTCCCCCAAGCCTCACTCTTCCAACTCACAGCCTTATCAACTTTCATTCTCTGAAGGTGTTTCACCTGATTTCTAGAGAAACTGCAGTCTCCACAGAAAAAAGGCAGGATGTCAAAGTGCACCCTGGCCTTCTGCGGGCCCTGAGATGTCCTGTACGGAAGTGCTCGTGCACGTGGCAGGGAGAGAACAGGAGGGGGAAAGCAGAAGAGCTGGAAATGCCCTGGGATTTCTTGGGACAGCAGCTGCACAGCCTGACTTCCCCAGAGAGTTCTCTCAAGGAGAAGCCAGCCATCGATCTCGGGACACACAACTTCCAGGACCGTTCCTTATCTCAGAACAGCTTCTGCCACGAATTCCTGAATGCGCTTTAATGTTTAAATTATTAAATGCATTAATGTATTTACATTATTCAAGTCGTATGTGCATTTTTCTAAGATAATTTATGTATAAGAGCTTGAATGTCCATGACTGTTAATGTCTACAACCCTTCCTGTTCATTATTGATTCTGGAAGGGAAAAAAAAAAAGGCAGTGTTTTAATGCCTTATTTTTAATGTATTAAGAGTCTGAATAAGTGCATTCTCTTTTTTCTTTTGTAATTTCATAATTTAAGTAGTGCATTTATTAAACTGACACAGTATGAATTGTGGTGAAGTCTGGCACAGGTCCATGCTGCCAACGCAGCCCAACCGACCATCACGCTACTCTGCAAATCAAGCACAAGCTCAGCTCCTCTTACTCCAGCTTCTACTCCCTACCTGAAATCAGAAGGGACACGGACTATAAAGTCTTTTTAAAACACATTTTCTTCGCTATTTACGTGGCTTTTCTCTGTCACTTCCATTTTAAGTTGGTGAATTTTTTTTAATGTTATTGATGAATCGTTTGAGTGCAAATCTGATTTTTCAATGACTTTTGACATACATACTACAGCTTAAAAATGTCTACGGTACCTTTTAATCCCTGTAGTTCCCAAGCTCTTAAGAAATCTAAACTGAATATAATTTTGTTGTTTCTACACCACAGCTGTCACATCATAAATCCAAAAATTTGCTCACAGGTTACTATTCACAGGCAAATTAAATACAGAAATCAGGTCATCTCCACTGCTGAACCACAGTCCCTTCCAGAGCAGAATGCAGAGCTATTTAGCAGTAGCTGCCCATCCTGTGTGGCATTTTGGGACATGAATGCTGTAACAGGCAACAGAAACTGCGAAGAAAAAAGTCAGCTAACACACAACAGAGCCACCTCCGCTCCCTCCACCCACACTTAAATGGTGTGTATGGACATGCACTTTATATATAAATTATGTGTGAGTGCCTTGGATGTTTACAGCCAAAAATACTACTTCCAAAGTCCAGTTTTTACTGCCACACAAACCCGGTGCCAGCTGAGCCTACACAGAGCAACAGTGACACCCGACGGCTCCCAGCTTAACCTTGGGACACAATTCCCGGGAGGAGAACCCGGGGGCTCCGTTCCCTCTGCCGGCGGGGTGGCCCCAGCTCCAATCACCTATCAGAGCAACTCATCAAGGAGCTGAGCTGCAGAGAGATAAAACTTGCTGTACGTAGGCACTGCATGTAATTAAGAGTGTGCATAAGTTTCACAGTACATTCTGCATAATTACAGCCCTGCCTGGCACCGCTGCCAGTGCGAGCATGAACACACACGCACACACATAATGTATGCACAATATTGTGCATATGGACTTGGGAAAAGACAGGGAACAGTGAAAGTTGCTGGCTGTTGTTTTAAGAGCTGACTCTGCCATTTCTAAGGTTAAGTTTGTGTTTTTTTGCTACTCATTACCATTCTTTAACTGTTACAATTTATATCAGCATATAATGTTAAATAATTACAGGGAGCGGAGCTCACTCTAGCGAGGATATAAATGCGCTGTGGGATTCTACAGATTTAAACAAATAACACTCACAGCAGGGGGTGAGCAGATGAATTAGCATTAATATCCTGCCTGGGAGATCCCAGTGCAGTGTTATGGCTTAAATACAGATCTTTTCTGTAACAGTCAATATGACAGCTACTACCAGTACAGCCCAGCACATCCACCAGTCAATATACAGCTGCAGCTGAAAGAATGCCCTCGTAACAATCTATACAGCAGCCAGTTAAAATAAGTAACTTCCCCCTTTAACAGTCTATATCACAGCCAACTGCATTAAAACCTTCCCTTTTAAGGTCTATACAATAGTCAGCTAAATGGAAAAACTGGCATCCTTCTTGGCAGCTCCAGAGGGAAGTCAGGCACCGAATGGGGGGGAGAGTGAACTCTCCTTTTGGCCCCTGGGGACGAGGGGCATCCCTCGGTGCCACGCTGGGGAATCCTGCTCTGCTGCTGCCACAGCTCCCACCCAGAGCACAATTTAAGCCTCCAAAGCCACCACTTCAGTGTCTTTCACCGGCAAGTACATTTACTTTAAAACAATGGAGACCAAAACCTATTTGTTTCCTGACAGGAGCAAGGAATCAGCACAGCTGGCCAGCAGTAGCCAGCACACAGATGTGAGTTTCCTCAGAGTGAGGGCACTGAGCTTTTGCTAGCACTTTTCCTACGAGAGAGATGTCCCATCTCAGCCTAAAAGCAAAACCCAAAGCTCTCTGGTTTAAATCAGTAGCTGCTTTTTCACTCTCTAACAAGAAGCAACAGGCTGAGGTAGGCTGAGAGTCTGCCTCCCTTGGACTAGAGCAAAGCCCTTCATTGTGCAACAGCAAATTGCAACACAGCACAATATAAATCACAACAGACATGGTTTGAAAGCACCCAAATCTGAGAGCCGAACTGGAGGAAAACCCATGGCCAAGACAAATTCTGTCACAAGGCCACTTTTACACTTAGGGTCAAATCCTGTTCTCACGTGGGCAGATTTTATCCTGGTACCCCTCCACTGGGAGGGAGTGGGTATAAATTTGCACTTCAAATTAACTGACCTGCAAAACAAACCTGCAGAACTTCAACAAACTACAACAATACTTCTTCAGGCAAATTAAGAAGTAAAACATGAAAAAAAGTCACAAAGCATTTAATACTGAGCTTAGAGTTTACAAACTGCTGTACAAGCAGTAATAAATCTCCAGAAAATTAAATGTGTAGCTATTTTTGTATTTTCCATACTGCTGTGAGATTTTACCAATAGAGAATTTTGCCACTAAAATATTACATTTGCTACCTTCTTTTAAATGAAAGGAGATAAATGACAATTTTGTTAGAAATAGAAATGATAAGGCAGGAATTGCATTTATTTTTTAAAACTCCGCAAATCCAAAACATCTGACTGCTTCCTTTTTAAGAAACCTGTCCCTTTGGGCATACATTAAAAAACATAAACATAAACCAGGGGCCTACAATCCCACCAGATGTTTGGTACCTGGAGCCTTTTCAAGTAATTGATTAAGAAAGTAATTTTTTTTCCAGGTAACAGGAAAAAAAAAAGTGTCAAAAATCTTTCACATTTTCAGTGCTGTAATTCTACTTCAGATTTGAAGGGAAGACTGCAGCAACAAACTCATTCCAGCTTATAGCCTCCCCAAATTAAAAATAAATACACACCACCCCTACTCCAGAAGTCATAGTTTGAAGCTTTGACCATATTTTGCAAGATGACAGTTATTAAAAACAACAAACATGCATCACTGTGAGTCATCTGGTTTCCAACTTCTGAGTCAAAAGAGGCTGATTCCACACAAACTGAAACCTGGCTCTCCGAGGACTCGCATGTTTAACGATTTGTATCTCTGCACCACAGCTTCAGAACAGGATGTGGAAGAAAAGAATGAAAAGGAGGGAGAAAGGGGAGGGGAGGGGAAGAGGAAAAACACTTTTTACTGGTCCCAGTGTCACTGCAAATAAAGACCACGTCAAGATTTAAACCATAATAATGGAAAGGCTATAAGGTCCCTGCTATAATGTTTCCTCTGATATTCCCTTTCATAAATGTTCTCTTTATGCTGCATGCTTGGCAATAATACATGGAAGGTTGGTGAAGCAGCCCCGCTGGGGAAGCTGCAGCGTATGAAGCCTCACACAGCACACATTAGAAGCCAGGCAGTTCATTTACCATAGCCCAGCTCTCCTTAGCTCACCCAGCATCCTCAGGAGAGCACAACAAACCTGAGGAGACAAGTCAAACACAGCAATGCCCAGATGTGTTCAGCTGGGAACAGATGTGTGTGTGCAATGCAAGGACATGCAGCCAATGTTCCCATGCAGTCCCAGAGCCCAGAGCCACTGGCAGCCGTGCCACCCTGGGCTGCCCTGGCACACACAGGGAAGGGCCATTCCCTGCAGGGATCTGGGATCTCAGCTCTGCCTGCCCAGGGGGAATGGCCTTCAGCAGCCCCAGGCAGGGGGAGTCACACACAGCAAGCACCACCTCCACAAGGATCCAGACTGCAACCCCACGGGACACCAGCACTGAATTTCCCAAGGGACCTGAGAGGTGTTCAGCTGCTGACCACTAGACTGGACACTAAGTCCATCTTTATGGAAATGTGGCAACCTGAGTTGAAAAAGGGATTTCCAAAAAGCCAGTGTTGGGGGGCCAGGGGCAGGCTCATCTCAGTCTTGTCTGTAATTCTCAATCACTGCACAGAAAGTATT
Organism: Thryothorus ludovicianus; assembly: GCA_013397245.1. NCBI lineage: Eukaryota > Metazoa > Chordata > Aves > Passeriformes > Certhiidae > Thryothorus > Thryothorus ludovicianus. The sequence continues at coordinate 261,445 of VZTB01010941.1, forward strand.
TATATCCTGTTGGCAGCATGTGCATCCAATGTGACTCCCTGTGTCAGAGCTGTCAATTATGGGCTTGACTTATGAGGAAAGATTAAATGAGCTAAATATGTAGAGCTTGGCTAAGAGACCAGGATGGGGGTGGGGGGAAGGAGAAATGATGTGATAACTGTCTGCAAACATCTGAAGGGTGCAGATGCTTAAGGAGGAAAGGAAACACTTAGGATTGCACACAAAACAAACAGAAGCAAGCTGGAAGACATAGGAAATTCTCACTGTATAGCTGGGAATCTCCATTCCAGCAAGATGTCCTCTACTGTTGAAGTGTATCCCATCATTCAGGCCATTCAGATGCTTGACAGAACACCAGAACACTGACAGCACAGGAGAATTCTGCTCTAACCAGAAGAGGAAACAAGTAATGTAAAGAAGTGGCACATAGTGTGAGTGCCCTCTCTTGCTTCTTGCCAGCTGCGAAATCATTTCACTAAAAAGCCAAGCATATTTTGTTATTTTCTAAACTGACACTTGTCAAAGTGTGTTCCAGGGTCACAGCTAGGAAGCAGACATAGTTTGTAACAGAGAGAAGTGCTATGGAAATGTACACACAAAACAAAAATAAATAAAAAACCCCAAAAATTGTTAGGCTGTTTGAAAGGATTTGCAATGTAAGTGACATACAGAGAAATCCAAGAAATACAAAAAGCAGTGAAAATTCCTTCTAAAGTATGATGATCAGGGACTCCAAGTCCAAGATTTATACCAACTCTCAACTTCGTAGTTTGGCAAATCTTGGTTCTGAAGGTACTGGCATCAGAAGAATCTGAAGAATGTATTCCTGTGTGCTGTAGAGAAAGTTCTCTCAGGTTCTTGAATAGTCTGCCTTCTGTGCTCCTGCTACCTCACTTTTAATGTGAACACATCTGAGGCACAATATGGCAAATGGTTTTGAAAGGCATGATCTCTCAGGTAAAAGCAGGAGATGAAGGCCAAGAAATGAGGGAAGCTATCCCCATGTAGGCAGCTCTGATCCTGCATGGATCCCAGGCTGTCACTACACTCTCCTGGATTGCAGTTAAAATGACACAGGCAGTGCCTGGGCAAAAGGAGTCCAACTCTCCAGTGCTGTTAGAGGCAGGAGAGGAATTAACAATCTCTAGCAGCATTTTTCAGAGTAGGAATTTAATACTGTGGAGTCAAGAGTCACTCCAAAGAACAAGTTCCTGCATAAAGTTATTTCAAGAAGCTAAAAAGGCAGTCACTCACTCTGGTGAGCTCTTCAGCTGGTCCCTCCTCTCCTCAAGCACAGCGAACTGTGGGCAATTGCTGCCCTCTACAAGCTGCTCTGCACATAGCAAAGCTCCCACACGTGGAGCAGGAATTATCCCACCTTGATCCCAGAACCATCACCAGTGCAGGCACCTCTCTGCTGTGCCCCCACACCAACAGCTTTTTTGAAAAACAACATTTTTTCCAGTGTCTCAAAGCACTGTAACTTCCATTTTGCCTTCAGTCTCTTGACCTGGGATCTCTGGAATTCAAATCATATCTAACATTAGAAAAGTCTCTCACCTAACTCCATGAACTTTGATGCCTTTGTGGGTTCGTAAAGAACAACTTAGAGTATTACAACTATTTCAAAACCATTTTAAAAGTCTTCTGACCAGTGGTGTAGGTTTGTCTGAAAAAGCAAGTAGGAATTGCTTTCAGAGCTCTTTTCTGCACAGGTGCACAAAAAAAGATTATGAACTACTAAGTCATGCCCCTGTCAGTGACAGAGAAAGACTGGCCCTGCCCTGGTTGTGCTGCCCCAACCACCACCCTGAAGTGTCATTTAACCTGTCAGCTCCTGGGGACAGCCAGAGCCACCAGTACATTTTGTACAGGCTGATTTGGTCTTAAACCTGCTTTAGCCTGTGACCACTCTATGCTTCTAGCTCTCTTAAATTAATATCTAAAGCTGTAACACAGGTTATAGCCCAAACTATTACAGTCTATTCTCTTTTAAAACTGAGATTTAAAGGAATTCCAAACTTTTCCACTGAACTCAAATGGGCAGTTTAACCTGGTATGACAGTGTTTCTTTAACCACGCTCAGTGAGTCAATTTGCATCTGTGTGCTTGGCACACATTAATATATTTGTCTAAATCAAGAGAGTAAAAGGAATTGACAGATTAAGCAAGTGCACTTTGCATGAACAATGGAAGAAGTCAATGAACGCCCAGAATAAAGAGAGAAAAACAGGCAAAACCCAATAATCCTGAACTTATCAGAAGGTCAAACACAAGACAGCCCTGCCTAGTAAATCACAGAGCTCTCTTTGCAGCAAACCAAAGGTTACTGTACACCTCTGGCTCCCTGTTTGTGGCCCAATAAACCCAGAATCTGCACAGGAATTGCCCTCCACAGCCTGGTGGAATTACTGGGCAGCACTAGGATGCCACAGCAGCACCTGCACGACCTCCCCAAACCACTGCAGCATCATCCATCACACAGGAGACTCCTGGGGCTGAGGTCTCTCTCTCCTGCTGAGTGGTAAATTCCCCTGACTAATGTTTCCCTGGGGGCTGTAAGTTAGTTGCCTACTGACTCTGGCTGTCTGGAAATCCCCTCTGGATAGATTTACTTTTAGAGAATCATTCAGGGTACACCACCACTAGGAACAAACCCAGAGTGGCAGGTGGAAAATTTGTACAGTAACCAGGTATGAATCTTGTCTTAAACAATAAAGGGTGGGAAAATGGAAAACAGAAGTGTGATGGGGAGTGTCCCTCCAGCACACTCCAGTCCCTCACATCATTTCTGGGAAAATAAGTTCTTCTTAAAAAAACAAACAAACATAATTTTCTACAACTCTAGACTAAGACCTCTGAAATGTAAAAGAAAGGATAAGGACATTACAAGGCATCCCTTGCTAAAGAATGTGTTCCAGAAAACAAAGTACGTGTTTTTCAGTGAAAACACCATTCTTGATTTCATTTCAAACAGCAATTTCAAACAAAGAAGAACTTTGAAAAGTTCTCATGTATCTCATTTTCTGTAGTGTATGACAAGGCAGAAGAAGCATGTACCCCTTCATAAGAAGAGGGACATGGATTCTCAATTTGCCCAATGATTTGTTTATAAAAACAACTCTCAGTACTCTTAAAATCTGTGGTCTCTCCTCACTGCCACTCAAGGTTTTGTTCAAATGGTAAAGACAGCAGTATTTGTTAGAATCAGCCTCCACCAACTTCTAATTACACCAGTTAGAGCTAAAAGTAAAATCTCAATTGCAATGCTCCCTTCTCAGAAATATAAATGAAATCTTCTGTACTCTCACTCTACTTGAACAGATAAGGTGTAAAATGAGACAAGAAACCAGAAAGGATTTAATAATTCTACTGTCTGTCACTCACCACAGTCTGCCTTGTGATGTTTACACAAAAAAAGGGAGTTAAAAGTGTTCTGGCCATTACTCTGACTCTTAAATATTTGAAAATCAATTTAACAAAGGGTGGGGAAAAGCCACGAGGGCTCCAGCACATTCCAACAAACTCTACTAATTGCTATAGAGCCAGCAGTAATTCTTGTTAACTTGTACCTTTTGACAGCCTGTAAAAAAAGGAATAAAATGTCCACATTTTAGTGTTAACTGCTCTCATCTGCAGAAAGAAACAGAAGATGCTAAAAATAAATAAAGAAAAATTAAATAATCTGCAAAAGAATTCTCATCCAGGGATTTTGTAACTCAGTGAGCAACCAAGAGAGTGTTTTACATTTACAAGCAGTACTTTCATATTTACAACTAGTACTTCTTCCAGATACCAAATAAGCAGTAGCTAGGAATGAATGTTTTGTGACAGAAAAAAAACCCCAGACAAACAAGCAGCACATCAAAAGGCCTCACTGACAACTTTCCTTCCATAGGTTCTCCCTACAGCCCAGGCTGCTGTTGGAGGCTCGCACAGGCAAAATCTTCAGAGCTGTAATTTAGGCTGCAGCAGATTGGGCAGAAAGCAAAGGCCAACAGCAAAAACATTTAAGCTCTTGAAACACCTCAAAAGCAGCACAGGGTGGTTAAAAAGCTACAAGACTGCTAGTGAGAAACAGAACAAGCTAAACTGATGATTCAAATAATCCTGGAGAGATATCAGACCAAGGAAACAGATTCCTGATGTAAAGGGGATTTTCTACTGGTTTAACCTCACTGAAAGAGAGTTTGTCTGTGCAGTTCCATCCCAGGACTTTGCTTTGAGTACAGGCTGTAAAAAGACAAACCTATTCCCATTCCACAAGTGTTCTGAGGCTTATCAGAGGTGGCTGCTGGGAGCAGCAGGGGATGCAGCAGCCGGACTCAAGGAGAAGCTGCTCCCGCCTGACAGTGACAAACGTGGCTGTAAACAGCAGCAGAGCGAGATGCTGACACCCTGTGAACACAAGGTTACACTTCCCACCCTGCACATCTTAATGGGCCACGACAGACAGCCAGGGAAATGAGAGCCCTGCTCTGCTGCAGGAGTTACAGCCACCCCCAGCCTTCGCCACTGTCACTGCTGTGACACCGTGACCTCCTGCCAGGGAGGAGTTCCACTTCGCTGGAAGGACACTGGATAACTCAAGGCATTAATGGCATGGATGTGGAGCCTGCTATCTCCAGTTTGGTGGCTCAAAATATCAAAAGTGGGTGGGAGAAAGAGCAGTTTGGGTTGTGACATGAGTTTGTAGGGCTGCACTCTGAAGGCCTCAGTAAGGCCATAAACCTTTGCAAGGTACCCTGGGAGACCCAAATGCAGGACACAGTGATGTGTCAGACTGGGTCTGCTACAGGATCTTGCAGAATGCTGAAGTCCTTGTGCAAACAACAGAATCTTGGCTTCTGCCGGGGTCGTGTTGAAAGCAGCAGGCTGTAGGTAGGGGTGCAGGACAGAAGACAGTGTCCCTGTGGACAGGGAAAGGTGCTGCATTTAGCACCTTGCAGGATAGTGCCCATTAGAATCACAAATCCAACACAAAACCAGCTTGAGACTGCAACAACTTCTGCTGATACAATGCAAGGTGTTTCAATTCTCTTGCTTTCTCATTCTTGTGTGCTGGTGTGATCCAAACAGGTCTGTCCTGCGAAGCACTGAATCCTTCCACTCACCAATAAAGTCAAAAAGGGTGGGAATTTGGGCATTAGATGCTTTGCTCCCTCCTCTGGACTCCCCAGCTGCTCACACCAAATGTGAAGGCCAGGATGACACCCCGAGCACAGAGCCCCCCAGGGATCTGTGCCAGGGCTCTCTGGTGTTTCCATAAATGCTTTTATGACACGGCACCATGTGCCTGCAGTCTGCTTTATGGGCCAGGGTCTGCTGCGTGTGTGCAAGGCAGCGTGCAGGATCCTGGCCACAGGGAAGCCACAGCAGGATGGTGGCAGTCAGGTCATCTGGCTCCCAGACCTGGATTGCTCATTTAATAAGGCAAATACAGAGGAGCAGATGGAAGCAATAATGACTCCTAAGCAAATGTGAACTCCTAAGCAAATGTGACAAAGATTGTAAGAGTTTATTATTTTTATAAAGTTAATGAAAAAATAAGAAGGAAACCTCCACCTTTCAGAGGGCTCTAATTAGCTCACATGCTAGACTCACCATTGTGAGAGTAAACTTTATGTTGGACTTCTTTAAGTGCATAAATAATTTTATGTAGTAAGAATATCCACCCAAACAGAAACATAAATAACTGCTATGCACTTCCTCTGAGCAATTCTGCAGTCACATCTCCAGTAAGAAATTAATTATATTGAAGGTAATGCTAGAATCTACCTTGAGAAAGAACAAGCTGCTGACCAGCACAGGCTGTGATGATCTACTGCCTGCCCTGACCTTTCTAAGGGAGGGACAAGCAACTCCTCCAAAAACAAACCACAAAGCACATGGTGTCGGGAACAGCTTCAGGTAATGTCATGTACAGGTGTCCGTGCAATTAAGGGATGGCACAACATCACTAGAAAGACACTGCCACTGCAACAGAATTCACAACCAGCCCTTCCATGAGACGCATTATACTGACTTTTCTCAGTCACAGTCTTTACTCACATCTCTCTCTTTTAAAAACCATCTCCTGAGTTCCTGAGTTCTCTAGGTCAGAGTTGTTTGGTAAAAATACTTGGACGTGGCCAGTGCCACAAGTACTTGAGTCCTCTCCCTGCAAACAGCTATGATCAACAAATGAAAGCCACAGAAGAAATTAAGAGATTTATATATTTAGGACCAAAGCACAGGCTAAGAATTTTGTCAAGGTTTTGGCTGACTTATAGATGGCTGAAGAGGAAGGAAGGGGAAGAAAAAAAACCAAGGTTGTAAAAAACCATATACTGCAGCTCCAGGAGTAGTGGCTCACTTCCCACTCTGCATCACCATAAAAGAGCAAACAAAGCAGGGTTCTCTTAGTTATCCTCATACACAAAAAATCCCAAGGCTCTTTCCAAAATGCTTCTAGAGTAAAAACATTGGATTACATGCACTGCCAGCTGACAAACATTTCTAAGCTCACTCTGAGAGCCTCTGAATATAAAGACAGCCTGAATGAGGTCTCTGAGCAGCAGAGGGGTTTTTGTTGGAGTACAGCACTACAAATCTGTTACACAGGGCTTTCTTCAGACTTTTTCCCAAAGAGGCTCTGAACAAGAGCACATCTAGGGACAGACCACAGCCAGGGGACCCACCCTAACCCCGGGCTCAGGGAGGTTGTCGCACAGACCAGAATTCAGAGCTGTGAACAGCACGGCGGCGGCAGCTCACACCTTTCCCACAAAGCCCCTCAGAAAAGCAAAACAAAGGCTCAAAAACCACGCAGCAAAGAGAACAACTCGTGTTACCGACTCGAAATTCTCCGGTGCTTCTCGAGGAACTTACCAGCGGCTCCCGGGACGCGGCGCTCTCGGGGGCAGGGCAGGAGCCGGCCTGTGGAGAACACCAACAGTGAGCTGACATTGCCGCCCCATGGACAGCGCCAGAACACCGCGGCGTGTCTGGGCTGCCAGCAGCACATCTGGGGAGCAAAAGGTCAGAACCACAGGGAAAAAGTATTGATTCCCCATTGAAAACAAGGGAATTAACAGAATCTGCAGAGCTGACTTCAGGGAGTCAGCAGTGAGGGCCAGCAACACTTCCAACAGTGGTGGGCACCTGAAGACAAATTTTTAAATACTTCTCCCATTTCCAGGATCCAAAAATGCACCCTTTGTTTTCTGAACCGTTATTCTAAAGAACTCTAATCAACCATGATTCACCTAAACCTCTCAAATTGTCAGCAGTACCAGGACCATCCTTACTTCCCACACACAATTAAGAGATGAAACTTTGTCCTCCAATTCTATTCCTCATTCTTATGCATACACCTCATCTTCAAAGTATCTCAATATTTATTTTTCCCATTTGCAAACAACACAAAAGCAATATAGATAAAATAAGTATTTACCACAAGAGGGTGCCAGAAACTCAAATATACTGCAACTCCTCTGCTCCCAGACAAGGATCATCACCAGGACCCAGCCAGACCTCACAGGTGGGCAGGGATTCTCTGGGATCACTTGCCATAACCTCTGGGTGGGAGGAAGGAAGGAAGGACCCACCACTGAATTCACATCCTCAGGAAATTCCCAGAGCAAAGCATTTAGCATTAAAGAAACACCGATAGCCAAGACAAATCTGAAATTGGTTATCCTGATCACAGGCTATACCATCATCTTGTTCCTCTCTTTCTTTACTATAAAAAAAAACCAGTAACAGAGAGACAGGATCTTTTCTTTTGCTTTGCTAAAGGCCCAAGGAACATGATTTCTAAACAAAACAAAGTATTTTAAAATCTCTGGTAGAAATATTTATTGCCTTTAGAACATAATTCTGTCTATGTGAACGATTTCATTTGAGCTGCAGTACTCCCCTCTCCCCACACTGCTTGAGGCAATATATTAATTCATGAGAATGAGAAAATTAAACTAAGAGAAACAAATAATAAGCCATAAGACATCTGACACTACCTTTTCAGCATCTAAATTAACTTGATTTGTAACAGAAAACATGATGGGGCCCAAACATAAACATGTTAAGTGAGGCAGTGCCACTACTCACAGCCTCATGTTGAAAGCTTGGCAATAAATAAACAAACATCACCAGTGGCAGAAAGCAAATATTTTATTAAATTCTCTAAACGTTTAGAGTGCAATGGGGACAACTTTCTACAAGCATTGATAACAGTGTCAAAACTGCAATGGTTGTGTAAGAGGAGCAGTGTTTACATTCTGTGAGACTTGTAAAGATCTTTTCATTGGTTTGTTTAATTCCAAAACTGTCCCTTTGAAAAGTCACCCACTGTACTATATATCCTTCAATCACATCCCCTTTTTCCAGGCAAAGCCAAAAGACTCTCTCAAATCCCATTCAAGACCCCAGAATGTGAGAGCACTGAGCACTTCTCTGAGCTCTGGCTGAGGAATGTGCACCTGCAGGAGATGGTAAACAGAGTTACAGCATCACAGAATGCTTTGGGTTAGAGGGACCCTGATGATCACCTCATTCCTCCTGGCACACCTGACAAAGGCTGTGGGTAACTCTCAACTCCTTCTGGCCTTGGGATCCAGCACTGCTACACACAAAGGGACCGAATCTGATTCTTCACCTTTACCTTTAAAACCCAGAGCATTCCTGGCTACATTTATGAGGCCTGTTAAGAAGAAAGACTTTCCCATTTCCAAACACGGAACCTTACTTTGAGGTAAAGCAACATAAATAAATGGGAGAGTTTTAAGTGTGCAGTGGGAAGATACAATGTCCAAACTCAAAGGAACATGAATGTTTTTTAGGCAACCACGTTTGCCAATTAACCAGATTTCTTTCTTGGAAACTGCCAGCCCAGGAGACTGCCCAGGTGCCTTACAGATCAATCACAGATTGTTCCAGGTTTCCTCATTCTGGAAGAATTCACTTGAAGTGTGAGGGATGGACTGCAAAGCCTCCACCTCGGGCTGGGGCTGACGAAAACACCTGGGTGATGCAAAGCTGCCCTGCCTCCTGTGAGTTTGGAAACTTGGACTTTCACAACCCACATCTGTGCTGATTAGCCAAGAGTACCGATTTTATGTAATTTATTTCTATCTCAGTTTAGTTCAAAAGCCTTCCCCACAAACTCAGTCTCCTCAGTCCAAAACAAAGGGATCAACAGAGAGGTTCACGGTGATTTTGCCAAATCTGGACAGATTTGAGTGTGTGACGGGTGGGCTGCTCTGTTTTCTTCCCAGCTGCTCACACAGCCAGACCTTTCCCCCACTGCTGCTGCTGCACTGGGACCCTGGGGGCACTGAAAGGACTTTACCAAATCCCAGCACACACGCAGGGACCTGTCAGGGACAGTGGTGAGATGAGAGAGCTGCAGGAGGAACTCGAGGTGGGTTGCAGTGAAACACAAGTGACTCTGGATCACGAACAGGACAGTGTGAGAGAGAGGAAACCCACAGTCCATAAACCTGCACCACCCCTCCACTGCAGAATCACAGAATCCAGCTGGGAACAGGCCTTCAGGAAAACAAGAATATATACTATACACAACTCTTCTATACACGCTTCTGTTTTTTCCTCTGGCTGCCCCATACACTTCATGTCCCAGTTCAAAAATATCTTAAGCTTTCAGTGTTTCTTGAGCATTCAAACCAGTGAACTTACATTTCTCTTCTGCTCTCACCATTCAGCTTTGCCCTTTTATGCTCTTGGGTCACGGATCTCCTTCCGTGCCTCCCATTTGCAAGGCATACACAATATTTTTATTTAACTAGTCACAGAATCACAGAATATTCTGAGCTGGAAGGGACCCACAAGAATCATCGAGTCCAACTCTTACCCTGCACAGGGCTCCACCGAGTTTTATAACCCAGATACACGCTGTCCCCCTTCTCTCTGGCCGTGTTTGTATTTATTCTTCTCCTATTCAAGCGCATAAGGAGTTTCATCCACAAACCCTCATTGCCAACACGCCTGTGCCCCGGGCCCGGCCTGCACACCCTTCGGCCAGCCCCGCACAGCCCCTGCTCTCACAGGACACGGAGCCCGGGTGCAGCACCGAGCCCGCGGTGCGCGGGGCCGGCCCCGGAGCGCCCCGGTCCCCCGCTGCGGCCCGGCCCGGCCCGGCGCCCTCACCTGCCCCGGCTGCTCCGCTCGCTCCGCCGCCGCCATCTTCCCAGGCGCGCCTAATCCATCCCCGACCGCCCGATGCAACGCCCCGCCCCTGCCCCGCAGGCACGGCGAGCCGATCGCCGGCGCAGCGATGTGTGCGGGGGAGCGGCGGTGCCGTGAGTGCCCGGCCTGAGCCGAGCCGATCCCGCGGCAGCAGCGGCGGTGCCGTGAGTGCCCGGCCTGAGCCGAGCCGGGCCGGGCCGATCCCGCGGCAGCAGCGCCTGCCCCGCTGGGAGAGCCCTCGGGCCACTGCCGAGCGGCAGCTGATGGCGGCGCGGCTGAAGCGGTGCGTGGTGCGGCGGCGGGACGGGCCGGAGCAGCACGGCGTGGCCGCGTCCTGCCTGAGGGAGCTGCGCGACAAAGGTGAGCGGCGGGACCCGCTGGGATCTGCTGTGGGATCCGCTGTGGGACCCGCTGGGACGCTCTTGGATCCCCTGGGACCTGCTGTGGGACCTGCTGTGGGATCCGCTCGGACCCGCTGGGATCTGTTGAGACCCGCTGTGGGACCCGCTTTGAGCCCCAGCTAATGTGCAGCACTGTGAGGACAGGTCCTGGTTTCCAGCCTCAGTCGCTGAGAGTTGCCTGTCCTTTGTGCTGGGGGTGATAAAAGGGCAGTGCTGTGTCACTTTTACAGGTTTGTTAAGTATTTCCTCTGTCCTGCAGCTTGTGGTGTTCTGGCTATTGACAAGGCCCGGGAACCCATTACCTTGGTACTGGCAGAAGATGGGACCATTGTGGATGATGAAGATTACTTCTTGTGTTTGCCATCTAACACCAAGTTTGTGGCACTGGCCAAGGACGAGAAATGGTCTAGCAAAAGCTTAGGTACGCTGTGAGTCAGGAAGCATGGAAGGGGAGGTGTGTTTGGAATATACCTAGTGACATTAGGCAGTGCCAGGTGATCAGGAATGACCCATGAAACTGGTGACTCTTGTGTCAGACAGTGGAACATCCTGGCTCTCAGAGTCTGTGGATGAAGTGGACAGTGGTGCTGAGAAGTGGAAGCGGCTGGCCAGGCAGCTGAAGGATGACCTGTCCAATATCATCCTGATGTCTGAAGAAGACCTCCAGGTACAGTGGGGAAATCCTCAGTCCCTGTCCTTGCATCTGCCCATCGTCCATTTATCTTATATTAAGAGATACTGTATTTATTTCAGTAGAGAACAATCAATAAACAAGAGCTCAGGCTTAATTCAGCTGCTGCTTTTGGCTCTTGGTGCCAGAGTCAAACTTCTCCTTGAAGGGAAACATTTGAGTGTCCAAGGTTGTTCTTAATTCCCAACTATCCTTCACAGTATGTTGTTCTAGTTCTGGCAGTGGGAGGGCAAAAAGTTGAGATTTGGCCAAATGGCAGCTGAGGTCAGCTCATTCCTTATAGCCAGACACCTGTGTAACCTGTCCAGAGGGGAGGCTGAGCAGCAGCCAGGTCTGTCTGCTCCAGAGGGATTTGAAGAATTGCTGTCACTTTCCAGAGCTGATTGATTCAAGTTTCTGACCTTGTCTGTGGGGAGGCAAGGCAATAATTGTCCCTCCTTGTCCTCTCCAATGTGCAGCTTCCCAGGTGCCAGGCTACTGCCTTTCCTTTGAATATTTCCATGCACTATGAAGAACTAGTGCTTTGCCATTAGTTTTCAAGATTTCTTTTAAAATTGCACATGATTCCACACCTTCTTGGATCTTTTTTGGCTTTTAGTAAAAAATGCTGCCTGGTGGAATGCCACTACAGCCTCTCAGAACTCAGGGGACCTGCTATGACAAGAAACCTTGTGGAACATGCTTGGTTTCTGGAGGGTCTGTACATTCTGTCTGTACTGCAGTAAGTGCCATGAAATGAGTTACTCAGGAGCCCTCTCAATGTTTTAAGGTGCTTATTGATGTGCCACGCTCAGACCTGGCAGAAGAACTGGCCCAAAGTGAAACCAAAATCCAAGTGCTGCAGGACACCCTGCAGCAGGTGCTGGACAGACGAGAAGAAGAGCGTCAGTCAAGGCAGCTCCTAGAACTCTACCTAGAGGCCTTGAAAAATGAAGACAGTATCTTAAGCAAAGTTGCAGGTAAGGGAGCATTTGTATGCTAGAGAAGGAGGTTTTCAACTCCCAGCTGAGAGGAATGAATAAAGTAAGAGTGAGTAATTTGGTCAGCTGCTGTTAAAGGGGGTTGATGCAAGAGCAAGTGTAGTGTATATGTAGTGTATATGTAGTGTAAGAATTGGCCAGCCAGAGGGCCCTCTTGCTGCTGTGTCACATTTCTCACAAAGCCTGAAAGCAGAATACTGGGAGAAAAGCTTAGATTCTGTAGTCCTCCTTAATTAACATTATGGATTTCTTAAGTTCCAGGATGCACCTAGATTGGATGTGTATTTTATTAATCTCACAACCATCAAAGCAGCCCAGGCCACTTTTCTTGTCCTGTGTTTGCCAGGGGCTGTATTGATTCTGCTGCTTTTCAGAACCTCAGGCTGCACCACGGAAGGAGATGGATGTGGTTGACACAGGTACCAGCAGCACTGATACTTCAGCCACAACAGCACTCAGCAACCAGGTCCTTGCTGCTCTGAAGGAGAAACCTGCTCCAGAGCTCTGCTTGGACAGTCAGGATCTAGAGGTGGGTGAGAATGACACAAACGTGTTCTGGCAAATCTCTCCCTCTGAAAGAGAGGCTATAGGGGAAGCTGTCCTTGCTCCTGGAGGCTCTCATATCAGTAGATCTGTTTCAAAGTGTTGAAATTTAATTTCTCTTCCTCGATAGCACTGCCCCTGGCTTGGAGCTGCTCTGTAACAGCCAGCTGACACTGTTCCACACACTCTGCTCTGTCCTCTGAAAAGCCACAGGATAATTTTGGGTTTGGTCTCTAACGAATCAGTCAGCTGTCCTACCAGCAAGGTCCTTTGGGGTTTTTTGTATGCTTATGCACCTAGCTATGTTTCTTTTATACATGCCAAATCAAAATAAAAACCTCCTTAATTTGGAAAGAACTGTAAATACAGATTGAAAAGTCTAGGGAAACTGTAACCATATAGGAAGGTGTTGTTTCAAGCTGTGAACTTGCTACTCTTGCTTTTCCTTGCTGTAGAAAATAAGTAACTGCTTTCTTTTCCTTTCAACACATGAACAGAGCATGAAGTATTGAGTCTTGGCAAATTACTGGAAATCCAGTAGCCTACAGGATAGGTGATGAAAGCTGGGAACATCTCCAGTTCCACAGTGCCAGTACTAACCTTTGGTGCCTCCCTCCTGCTGTTGTTGATGTCAGCTGGGGGTAGTGGCCGGGAGTCGGTAGAGAACAGTGTTAACGATGTGTCTTGATGCAGCTGGTGTTGAAGGAAGATGCCGCAGCCCTGGCCTCGGCTCTGGGATGGGACAAGCAGAAAGCTGGAGCTCTGCAGGAAGCCTGTGATCAGGAGCTCTCCAAGCGCCTGAGACAAGTGCAGACCCTGCACTCCCTACGGAGCACATCCAAGGGCAAGCAGACACTGCCCTGGGGGGACTGGCCCAGTGCAAAACGCAGAAAATAACACTGCATTAGACTGGGGGGACTGGCCCAGTACAAAACGCAGAAAATAACACTGCATTGCCTTCTGCATTAGAGGCAACGCCAGCAAAGACACATCCTGGGAACCACAGTTTGCTGGTCATCCTGTGGTCTGGCTATAGAACAACTAAATCAGGACATTGTCCTGAGGCTTAAACTCCTCTGGTGATTTGAATTGTGTAAGCAAAGGGATTTTGACTTTTTGCAGAATGCTAGATCAATGGTATTGCTAAGCACAGCATGTAAGTGTTCAGCTTTCAATACCTGGTTGGTAGCCAGCAGCTTCCATCTGATCATGGTGGCTACAGCTCCTGAAGCCCCCGGCAGTTTGCTTACTTTATTCTCCCACCATTTTCAGTGTGAAAAGGATGGAGGATCTCTGGAAGACACTTTGAGGCACAGTTAGTGATCAGGGCAGAGTGGTTAGCCAGCTGCTGCCTGGCTTTAAGCTCCAGCTTGGGATCTAGGAACTTGAAATCTCACACTGATTTAATCAGTTAAAGTAAATTCCAAGTCCTTCAACTTCAGTGCTTTTCCTATAAGGAACTCCTGCCTCCTGGATGCTATGTAAGAACAATCATGTAAGACACAGCAAAGGTGGAAATAATTGCTTTGTAAGGCTGTGTGACAGAAGACTTGCATTTGGCCTGCTGTGTTATTCTCCTAATCATTAGTGTAGCATCATGATGCTTTTGTATTAACTGGCTTATTTTTAAATTTGTTAAAGTCTTTTTTTCTAATATCAATAAAACTTTTTATCTTACTGTTGGACTAGTTTTGATATTTCCACCAGCTGCTATTATTAAAGAATGGGCTGATAAGTACAGTATTACCGTAAGGAAAGAGGATGAAGAAATTGACACAGAAGTACTGTCTTTAACTTATCCAAGGTGTTTAGGCAAAATGTGTGTTTATCCTGGTGACTGCACCTGAACTCTCACTGTCACAATCTGCTCTTGTGTGAGAACAGATGTACATGAAAAAATCTGACAAGTGAGATGAAACTTCAGAGAAAGTTTTAGTGGGTACAGATGTATTTTGTAGCAGCATGCTAAATCCTCTGATCTAAGACAGCCTTAAATAGGGTATTGCACATACTGAGTTATGGTTCAGTGAGAATGGTCTGTTTCAAACTCTTTATTTAAAGTCTTTTAATTTTAATAACAGTTACCTTTTGTGAGCAATTAAGGCGTTTTGGCTGTAAGCTTACTGAATTCTGACAGACTTATTTTTGGAACAATAAAAATCCAATCACATTCACCTGAAAACCTAAAGATTCATTACTGGAGTTAACCTGCAAAATAAACAGGCTAATTCTGGTTTCTCTAGGACAGGAAGAGAAAATGACCTGAAACATTACTCGAGGGATAAATCACTCCATGTTGGAATCTTCATTTTCAGTTACAGCTGCTTCTTGTTCCCCAGGAGTTCTCTCTCCCTTAGCTGTGCTAGACTTCTTTTTCTTCTTCTCCTTCTGCTCCATGTTACTGGATGCAAGCTCTTCACTCTTCTGAGTGATATATTTCAGCTGGGAACAATAACCTAATCAGTCCTCTGCTGAGGAACTTCATTCATAAGACATTGGAAAGAATGAAGAGAAATTAACTGGGCAAATTCTTATTTACAGAAACATGACAGACTCCAAAAAACATTTACTTTACCTTCTCAGGCATGATAAAGGATACTGCCTATCTACCTCAGGAAGACAGTGAAATAGCTTATGCAACAGTTGCTTCACCATGTATAACCTTCATTCAAATGTTTGTAGGAATTAACTGGTTTAAGAATGTTGCAAGGCAGAAAATATAGTGCATCTCACCAAAGAGTTGCTTCTTCTAGCCAATAGCTTCACATCGTCTGTAGTGACTGTGGTTCGTTTTGCATGCCTGCATAAAATCAAAAAACATCCCTTAACATTTTTGCCAACACTGACCATAAGAGGCCACGATCAAAAAGTACCTAGAGGGAATTTCTATTTCCTAACTACACAGACATTTAAGCAGCCAACCAAGCCCTTTAAAGCTTGAATTACACGATGCATTTTAAAGATTATCTAGGAGCTAACATAAAAAAAGGAAAGCCTTTGTAACAATCAGTGCATACCTTGCAAACATTTCGAGGTCTTTTGCAAAGATTTCTAGAGAGAACACAAATATGTCATATATTTTAAAACACTGAGAGGGAAAAGATACACAATACACGAGTTATCCAAGTCAGTTATGAGAAGTGACCATAGCTGGTTATTAGGCACCACTCATACACAAGCAGGTAGCCAAACAGTTCTCCCTCATACATCTAAATGCTTTTTTTCAGGTCTGAAAAGCCGAACTAGTATTTCTTGTGCTTAAATAAACATACACGAGAATGCCCCTGTGGCACCCAGCTCAGTGCTATTATTTTTGAATCCCTGTGCCTCCAGCGATGGCTCCCGAGCAGACACATGGAACGCTGCGGTAACCCAGGAAACAGGAGGCATCCCGGGCAACTCCAGGTAACCCGGGCAACTCCAGATAACCTGGGTAACTCCAGATAGGTAACCCGGGCAACTCCAGGTAACCCGGGCAACTCCAGATAACCTGGGCAACTCCAGATAGGTAACCCGGGCAACTCCAGGTAACCCGGGCAATTCCAGGCAGCCCGGGCAATTCCAGGCAGCCCGGGCAATTCCAGGCAGCCCGGGCAACTCCAGATAGGTAGCCCGGGCAACTCCAGGTAACCCGAGGAACTCCAGGCAACCCGAGGAACTCCAGGCAGCCCAGGCATACCGCACTGCCGGAAGGTGATCTCCGAGATGGCTGCGATGCTCTGTTTGGTGAACTGCGCGTCCTTGTCCTCCTCCACCTCCTGGCACAGGCACCCGACTGTGTAGTGAACCGCCGCCTTCAGCCTCTGCAGGGACCAAGGCAGCGGCAGCAGTGACACCCTGGCCTCGCCTCAAATCACCAAAGCCGACGATGGCCGCTCTGTACCTGTGTGAGCATTTGCCGCTCCTCGCCGGCCGCCGCCGCCATCGCTGCCCTCACGGAGTCCCGGCCCTGGAGCTTCCCGCGCGCGCGAGCCGCACCCGCCCAGCCGCCATGGGCCCCGCCCCGTGAGGGGAAAGAACCGCCCCGCCGCCAT